>PVHY01005277.1:0-16885 GCA_004024945.1 Uropsilus gracilis
CAAAAGTTAGGCCTGAGAAGAAAGTGAACTTTGCTGGTTTGGCACCGTGGAGTTCCTGCTACCTGAAGGTGACAAGGAGAAGACAGCGTGGAAGACAAGGAGGAGCAGTCAAAGGAACATGTCTTCAAGCGTCTGGAGATGGACTCTGTCTGGACATTGGTGAGATGATCAGGACTGAGAGACTGAGGATTTTGGGGCATTCTGGGAAAGGACTTTGGACAATACTGAGAAAGGTTTTGGACAATGTTGAAGTATTCTGAGTCTTACATGTTTTTTTTTTGTAATTATTAGGATAATTAGAAATCACTTTGTTAGAAATAAATTAGTCTGCACTGCACTGATAGTCTTACATTGGTTTGATATTTTGGTTGAGAAGGCTGGGGATGGTGGTAAGAACCCACGAGTGTAAAGTTGGAAATAAAGGAGTAATAATCTTATTCCTAGCTAAAAATCCCGAGGGACACAAGTGTGACTGGAGAAGATAAGCTAAGTGAAATAATTCAGAAGGAAAAGACAAATACGAGGTAATCTCACTTATATGTCGAATATAAAGAACCATAACAAAAGGTTAGTGGAAACCAAACCATTTATAAACTAATAACTTCTGACTGCAAGGGGTCTGAGAGAGAAGGTGTGTAATGGAACATGGTGGAGATGGCTGGTGTACTAGTGATTGTCAGGATGTGAAAGTATACATTGTAGAGGTTTGAGCCTCTAACCCCTGGAGCAGCTACAAAGATGTAAACCAACTCTACCTCAATAACAGAATGTGAAAAAATAAAGGCATAAGATGGATCACAAAAAAATTAATAAAAAAAAACTCCTGAGTAGCTATTATGTTAGTTAAATAGAAAAAAGAAACTAGCAATGAAGCAAGGAAATTATAAATACTGTGGATCAGTACTTGTTTAAATAAGAACTAAAATACCTATTTATATCTACATAAGGAAAAAAATCCTTGTTGTGTAATATTTTCTCTCATTTTTAGCCCATAATTCCTTTACTAATTAAACAACTCGTAGATGATGGCTAAATATAAATGTACCTTTCTACTTATTTCATATCTAACCAATAGATTGTATACTTTACCTGAGGGTTATCCAAAGATTTGAATCTAAATTTAGATGAAGTCATTAATGTCTTAGTTTGTCTTGCTTTTAGTGAGAGGTTATAGTTGTTTTTATTGAGTAAGAGATGCTGCATTTGTTAAGAAGAAACACAAAATTTGTGTTTACTGAAATGGATGCATAGTAAAAAGATGTATTTTGAATTTGAGTAAGCAAATATGGATGTAGCACAAATCTGTCATGTTTACTTTGTGCTTATATCCAACATATTTGAAATCACTTCCTAAATTTGAAGGGTTTCATATTTAACTTGCAAGTTCCCAATGCAGATAGCACAGTTCATTTTCTCAGTCTCCTTTTTGCTGAGAAAATGATCTTGGTTTTACCAATAGCTCATGTATAGAAGTACATGGCACAGTATGTATACAACCTGTCTTTTGCAAGTATCTCAGTGGAGGTAGCAAGCTCTTTAGGAAATCCAGGGCTGGAACTTCTGGCATCTCTGTTCTGATAATCATCATTTAAGTTGTGTTATTTTTGCAGGCTGTGATATTAATGACACATAGGACAGCAGTGGGGTTTTTATTAGATTAATTGCTCAGTGTGGATATGTTCCCACTGTGTGTTTTCTGAGTTCAGTTTTCCAGTTTACATAGAGATTCTA
Organism: Uropsilus gracilis; assembly: GCA_004024945.1. NCBI lineage: Eukaryota > Metazoa > Chordata > Mammalia > Eulipotyphla > Talpidae > Uropsilus > Uropsilus gracilis. The sequence continues at coordinate 1,732 of PVHY01005277.1, forward strand.
ATATCTACATAATGGGCTATGTTGTCTCTGTATAAATAAGAAGAGATTTTTTTTACTAAAGATCTTAACTGATAGTTCAGAAAAAAGCCCCTGATCAGCACTGTCAGCACTCATATAGTTGTTTAGGCATAAAATTCTATTTTAGAAATAATTTACTATGAAAAGTTTAATTTTGATTAAAAACATTTTAATACATAGAGTTCATTGAGTTTTGGTCATGTAATCATCTGTACTATTTCCTATATCATCCAAATTGTCATCATTTCTTTCTGGATTATCGCAAAACTCTCCCTGCTTTCATTCTTGTTGCTCAGTTTATTTTTAACAAAACAGCCATATTATCATTAATAATATGATTAATAATATGTTCAAAAGTCTCTTCCATAAAATCATATTGGTTTCTCCTCTTTTCACATTGAAAACTAGGAAGCTAGCACCATGGCTCACAAGGCCTTATATGGTCTGGGTCTTGAAAAGCTCCAGTTTTTTCTGTCAGATTTTTTTTTTGACTCTGATACAGCCATGCTGGTTCTTAGAACATGACAAGCTTTTATAGACTCAAGTTATTTCACCTATTCCCTCTGCCTGAATACTTTTAAACTACATAGGTGCATGACTAGCTAAGTCACATCATAAGATCATTGTTCAGACATCTTCACTTTAAATTTGAATTTCCTACAGCAAGTCAGACTCCCTGGTCAAAGACATGATGATCAAACCCCTAGAAAATCAATCCCTTTTCCTTTTCCATAAAGGAACCTGAAATCCGATTTATGAGTCCTACAGAGTTCCTTGCCAAAGGTTGCTGTGGCTGTATGCTGGTGGAGCTCAGCCCTGCCATCAGGGGCACATATTTAGGCCCGTGTGCTGCTGCTAATGATCTGCTAATGATCTACATTGACAGTCACTACACATTGTGTTCCTGGGCAACATTGCCAAGACCACCATTGATGCCATGTCCAAGACTTACATCTCACCTCCAACCTCTAAAATAAACCATATTCACCAAATCCCTCTCTCCAGATTTAATCAGCCTCTTGTCAAGATTCTTGTCAGAGTCTTTGTGTAGATGATCCATTTCAGCTGTGGCCATATAGTTTTTATATAAGAGAAATAAAGTAAAATAAATTTATTTAAAAATAATAGCAATTAATAGTAATGATGATGATGAAAATGATAAAACAAAAAAATTTTAAACATTGTAGTGAGGAATAAGCAGAACCAAGACCTCAAGAGTTCCTGTTTGCAGTGAGAAACCTTTCCCTGAACTCAAACAGGCCAGAAAAATAAAGGATACAACAATCTTTTACCTTTTAGAGACAGTTTCAGTCATGCATCAGCCCAGCAGTGACTGGCTAGGCACACTCTAAGTCAAAATTTACCTTCTTAGATCAAAAATAAATGGAAGCAGAGATTTAAAAAGAAAAAAAAAAAGGGGGGGGCAGTTGTTTTTGAAAGAATCCTTTCATTTCCATCTTTTCCTGCACAGGGACATCTATTGTAAAGTAATAGTTTAGTTCTTTTTCTCTCCTTCGAGGAGGTAAGAGGATGACCTGGTTTGTGATTTTAAGAGTAATGTTTAGGTATATACTTCACTGTCTTTCCTAATCTTTCTCTTTGCAGTATGCTTATGTGTAGAAAACATGTATTCTGTTTGGTTCTTTGTCATACAGTAAAATGAAAGTATCCATGAGGAAAAAAAATAAAAACAACAACAACAACAAAAACCCTGCATTTGTTCAACACTAGAAAAATGAATGAATACTTCTGATCAATGATGAAGAATAGTGTTAAGATAAATTATAAATCTCAGCCATAATCTCCCAAAACTGTATCAACAACAAAATCCCTATTTTCTTATTCCTGTTTGTAATTCCTACTTGCTATCTACTTGATCATTTCTCAATAGCATCATTCATTATCACTTTCAAGCCCCAACACTGTTAAGCACATAAATTCTGTTGGGAAAGACCTAAGGAATTGCCAGAGAAGAAAGTTTTAAGTGGGCGTTCCTTTCCATAGTGGCTACTTGTGAAATAAATGATAACACTGGGTAGTGGAATTGTAGCAGCAGTAGTGATAGTAATTGCAATTCATTAAGTACTTCCAACACTTAACTTGTTTGATCCAGGAGATAGATATGATACATTTAATCAGTAACTTTAAAACCCCAAGTACAAAAATTATAATGTATAGAGAGAAAACAAAAATGAAACAGAATAAATAGAATTGAACTAAATAAAGCAAAAATAAACATTTGAATTGTAAGATTAATTAGAGTTACCAATAAGGAATAGGGAAATGGGGGTGTACAAGATGACAACCATTTAGGGAACACTATAGGTGGACTTAGAGCAGAGTGAACTGAAGGTGATTTAAATACATGTGTTAGTTCTCAATGATGAATCCCTGGCATGTATATACTGTTAGAGTGCAATGTTACCTCAGCGAATGTAAATAATAAAACATAATATAGCCCTGTTGAGAGGTTAGTATTGCTGCATGTGTCCATTTTGTGTGGCTGCAGTGATCTATGAGAGTGCTGAACTGACAGTAGCCCCTCTGTGTATGCATGCTCTAGACAACCACCTTCAGAGCGACAAATAATTAAAGGCTCCTAATAGGATTTGCCCAAAGTCCTTTACAGTAAGTTGTCTTTTCTGCCTCCCAGCTTCTTTTCTCTGTGTGTGCCTCTGAGAAAGCTTTTTTAGAGGAAAATACATCACAATCTTTTCATTCGTTTTTATTTTAACTGACCAGTCTCTCTGGAAAATACCAGAGCATCAGGGTTCCTACCCTAATACAGGTAGGAGCCCAATTCTAGCTGTTGGCTGTCAGTCTGTCCCCTGCATTGGCCCCCCTTGTGACTCCTCAGAGTGCTGTGTACCTTCTCCAGGACCTGTGAGGAACAAATTTCTCTCCACTTCATTGTCATCTTTTGTTGAACTGACTCAGCATCCATCATCAACCAGGCTCCTTTTACCAATAATCATTTTAAAGTCACAAGTTCTTGATGTAAAAATAACTATTATTTAAACAAACAACCTGCCTGATACATTTTTAAAGAAAAATCAAACAACAAATCCTAGCACCCAAAATATATTATTTCAGTAGATCATTTTGATCAGTTTAGTCCATTTTAGATTCTCAAGAGAAAAGTCTCAGAAGAGTAGTTTTCTTTCAGACATTTTTTATTTTAGCATATGTTATAATTTATTTGCTGCTTTTATCAAACACAAGTCTGCACAATACCAAGTGAGGTGGAATCTTTCCACCAATCACTATAGAGGAATATGTTGAGTCACAGGCAGAACTGTTTTCTTACAGCCTGTCCCTATAGCAGTGTGAATAGGGTAACTCACAATCAAGTCTTTCCAGTTTTAACCATATTTAGTCAATGATGGAATCCCTTAGCCAAAATTGCCAGTCAAGATTATCTGAAAAGTATTCTAATGCTGTAATATGAAGGACAAGCTAAAGGCAACTCAACTGTATGATTTATTCCATAAAATCATCTTTCTGATAAACCAGTAAGTCTGTTGATATTAACTGGATTAATTGTGAATTCTTCGTTCTCACTCAACTATGAATCAAAATTTTGAACAACTATTGAAAATGCACTTTTTGAGTAAGACCCAATTTGCTTAATAAAAGCAAATAGGAAAAATGATCAGCATGCTTTGCCTGGCTTTGGTTAAGAATAACACCTAACACCTAGTAATCATTAACACATAGTTCTTAATATGAGTCAGGCTTCTTTTCAATAATCAGAGTTGTAAAATGAGTTTGGAAATAAAGTGTCTGAATATTGATATGCCAATAATTTCTAATGTTTATATATATATTCCTCAATAAGTTTTTTTTTCCATTTTCTCTATTTAAAAATAATGGATTATTGTAGAAAATTATAAGTGCTTTGGTTGTAGGTATAGTGTGATAAAGCATATATGTGTGTAAGCACACACACATACACATATATGTATGTTTCTACATCACACCTACCACCCATTATCAAAGCACTAATAATTAGCCAAAGTGTTTGTATCTATATAAACACACATAAAGTATATATTTATATAGATATGTACATATATATAAATTGCACACACACACACACATTTTCTATTTCTTTGGTTGAGCCCTGACAGATACATTTATGCATGGATGGTAAAAATGATGGAGTGATATGTGTGTGTATTCTTCAATTATATAATGCTCATCATCCTGAAAAACTATTAGCAAAGTATTTCTGTTTCATGAAGCTTAGGTCTGGTCTATGAGTTAGAGTAAATATAAATTTGGTCTTCTTATCTCCATAACACACACAAGTTAAGGGTTTGTCAATATTCCAGTAGAGTCTTTTGAACATTTATCAGTCAGCATTGGCAGTTTTGACAGGCTAACTACCTACTGAATACCAAATGTAGAAGCACTAAGCCATCATTTTTAGACAGGTTATTACTTTGAAATGATTATTAAGATAACTTTCTCTATATATTTAATTCGCATTCTCTACCATCTCACTTGTGAAGGGCTTTGATGTAAATTTTATCTGTATTCAGTGTATGCAATATTAATGCTTTAATAACTAGATCTTTTTTATTCAAAGGGTTTTTGATTATTCTTAACATATCAAGGTATGAGAACACTCATCTGTTTATATTGATAGCATATTAATACTTTAACATACTAAATGGAAATTTCCACAGAATTTGATGATTACTTAAGCATAAAATAATTTTTAAATTATTTATCCAAAATTCACTTTATGTGTCATTATAAATCAACATTCAAACAATATCAAGCTTTTTCAACAATCAGGGACTCTAGAATTCTTTTTTGTCTAACTAGAAAAAGCTGGCAGCAAATTTTATTGAAAAGAGGATTATAGAAAAAAATAGACAAGAGAACCTCAGAGACATATACACACATACATAGAATAGAACTATTTCTACACCATTACATATGCATAAGCTTGATTCACCCTTGTTATGAGTTTGTATTCTTAAGCGAAAGATGAGAATAAACTCATCAGCTAGTGAAAAAAGTGCATTTGCATGATATCAAATCCTATAACTCATTAGAGTTTTTCTAATCAACTCATCTGAATAAGATATGATGATGATGATGATGATGTTGATGATGAAAATGAAGATATAAGCGCAATAACTATTTTTGCACAGTAAGACTAGTCTATAAGAGTATAGTCCAATTAGATGGAACGGAAACATTTACTCCATATGATTTATTTATCTACACAGCTGCATGATGTTGATGGGAATCAGGAATGCCAATCTTATTGTTTGTTCACAATTTTAGGACTGCCTCTGGTGATTTGGAGACCCAGTATGATTTTCCCTAGAACAAGTTAAGGTGGAATGAATTTAAAGATGAAATAAAAGAATGAAAGAGTAGTGGAACTTTTTTTCCAGTATAACTCAGAAGTAAATTAATTTATGAATAACTAGAAATTGGTTATAGTGGTAACTTTTAATAAAAGAGAAAATAAAAAAACATAAGTCAGCAGGAAAAATGCACTCAAAATAATAACATGTTTCTAATAAAAAACAAAACAAATTATCATAGCATGCAATGAAAAACTTTTTTAAAATAAATAGTTTTTGGGAAAACATCTAATTTTTTGGATAAGTTAACTTTATTAAAATCAATTATTGATCTAATAAATTAAATATTGAATACACAATGGGTTAAGTATTTCAATAGAGAACTATAATTATCATCTACATCAGAAAAAGTGCTCCGATTCTAAGTTTATCTGTGTATTACTCAGTTTTAAAATAAATTAAATAATTTGACATAATTAATAGAAGCTGTTGTTTTTCTTTTTCTTTCCTTTTTCAGTATAAGTATCTTTCCTCAATTATCCCCTTCTCTCCAAATAAAAGGAAGCAGTGAATTCAGCAAATTGCAAGGGTAAATGGGTAAGAAGGTGGCAAAATGTATGAAAAGGGGAAAGATTTAGATGGACTATCAACTCCAAGATGCAAAGAAACATAATAAATTTGGTAATATATTCAAAAGGGCAGTGAGTCCTTAACTCTGCTATCAAATCTTTACTCTATTAGTAATAGCTATCAGAGAATTAATGCAGAACAACAAGAAAAGTGCGAGAAATTTTCACAGGAGTCCTAGAGCATTTCAGAGGACACACAACTCAGTTCAAGACCAGGCAGAGTTTGGGGTGTTCCCAGGACTGAATAAAGACCTTCTGCCTCTGGAAACTGAACCACTTTGCAATGAAATGTTGGTCATGAAGGATTTCCCATAGATGTCAAGGGAAGTTTAGTTCATCCCAAATATATAATTGATTTGGAAAAGGCAATAATGCTTTGAGAAAATAATGTATTACAAAACTGGAATCTTTGGTTTAATTCTCATTAAAATATACTCATTGTATGATGTCAGTAATGCAAGCCCCAATTTACCACCAATCTTGTCCAACAGCAATTACAAAATTCTAAACTCCTCGAAATTTCATCATTCAGTGACACCACTGCGAATTTTATAATTCTTATTAGTAGAAAAATAAAGGTATACAGACACATAAAATTATAACTCTATATTTAGTCAAAGCAGAGAATCTGGTATTTCTCTTGATATCATTATAGAATTTTAACTTTAGCAAAAGATCTTGGAATTTTTAAAAATATATTTAAAGAGTTTTCTGTTTCCTAAGTTGTCATCCTGAAGGAAAGAACAAAAATAAAATATTTTCCTGTTCCATATATTTATAGTCACTTCATATATTTATAGTAACTCTGTGCCATGAACAAATGATTATGTCTTTTATAATGTGTCAAATTTTCATCAAAGCTCTTCTCACAAAAAAAATGAAACTTTAATTTATTAAATTATGGTCACCAAATTTATTAAAATATTTGAGAAGATGTAGTTTTATTTGTATTTTCATATAAGCAGTTATGTTATGACATTTTCAGAGCCTAACACTTCAGTTTCTATAGTTAACAGGTACTTAATAAATGATTAATTATAATAACCTCTCCTGTGCATTTTCAATATATGAAAAGAAACTGAAACAACTGTTGGCATAATTTAATTTAGAAACAAATAAGTAAAGACAATAAAACTATTATTTGAATTTCTTCTAAATACAACAAAGGCTTAAATTGTTGAGAGAATTCCCTAAACAAATCAGTTCACACAAAAGCTGTTGTTTCAAATTTCTGGTATATTGTCCATGTTATACTATGCTTTATGGTGTTCATAGGGGATGAGGGAATTAAGACATGTATCTAGATAATAAAGTAAAGAATTATAAGCCATGTTAACAATTATTAGTCAAGATTTACACAAGGTATTTATCAAGCAAAGGGCCCACCATAGACCTAAATGGAAGTATGGTGCAAGCACTTGGTTTTTCATAATTGGAAAGTAATATTGCTATTACAGGATTTCCTATAGGGAAACTGATATATTTAAAACTAACATTAGGAAATTACTCTCAGTAAACTGGTAATGGAGATACACTACCTATTGATTTAATTATTATCTATGATAAAATTTACTAGGATAATTCGTATTTTAAAATTTCATTTTGGTTTTTCTGAATATCTATATTAATTTGCAATGGCTTGTGGTTGTGATGAACAAAGAGATAAGCTATTCAGCCAGAGTACATCTCTGAGTCTTGCTAACCCACCTGCAGAGAGCATTCAGGAGACATTCTAGAGCTCTTGGTTCTTGCAGGGATTGATTCACCTGTAGCAAACTGCTATTATAGTATATTATTATAGCATATACAGTAACACTGCACATACACAGTACTGTATATACACTGTATATACAGTATATACAGTACTATACAGTATGTACAGTGCTATACAGTGTATAGTACATATGTACAGTGTGCATATATACACATATATTGTATAGTTTACATATATACACATATTGTATATATACTATATACTATACATATGTGCTATATATAGTATATACAGTAGCACTGTATATACAATATATGTATATATGCATATATGTATACTATATATACTATATATTCTACATATATACTGTATATAGTATATACAGTGCTACTGTATATACCATAATAGTACTATAGATAATATATATAGTATGTGCCGGGCACAGTGGCTCGTGCTTGTAAGCTTCAGCCTATGAAGCGGCCAGGGCTAAGGATGGTGGTTCGAGCCCCGCCTGGGGCCCGTAGCGAGACCTAGTTCCAAAAAAAAAAATAGCTGGGCGTGGTGGTGCACGCCTGTAATCCCAGCTACCTGGGAAGCTGAGGCTGGGGATTGCTTGAGTCTGTGGTACCCCGGGCAACGAGAGCCTGCGGTTCCATGGGCAAAAATAGCGAGACCTAGTCTCAAAAAACAAAAAACAAACAAAAAAATATATATAGTATGTATAGTGCATATATAGAGCTAATATATATACATATATAGTAATATACTATGTACAAATGTATTCATATATATTGTATGTACATATAGTATATATACACTATCTATAGTATATATACATATTTAGTATATATATTCATATACACATATATAGTAGTTTACTATTAACCCAATTAAGTTAGATCATAGCTAAGTACCAGATATGTTGGAGAGGGAAGGCAGTACCCCCAAAAGAGCTGCAAGATAGAGTCAAAATATCCTAGCAGAATGCAGAAAGCACAAGGATGATTGAATTTTGACTGTTTAAAGGAGTAAAAAACTTGATCAGTCAGCCCTTTAGGACCATTCTCTGGATATAAAATATTTAACTCCCTGGCAAGAATTTAAGAAAATGATGTGAACTTCCCATTAGAATGGCTCCTAGAAACAAGGGAAAAGAAAATTTATGGAATAAGGTGACAATACCATAACTGCCACAGTAAAAGTGTTGGAAAGGATCCAGTGGCATATGGATCCAGTAGCTGTCTTCCCAACAGACTTACCTATGGTTTCCTGTGTAAGGCTTAAAAAAACACAAAATAAGTATGCTATACAGGAAAAAATGGGAAAATACCTTTACTAAAGTAAGGGATCAACCACTAAGAAGCTTTGTGATGGCTGTCTCCTCAGAGCAGCTTGGATGATAGCAAATGCTATATAACTGGGTTCAGAAATAGGAATGGGAATGATAGGACCCTGAAACAATAGAAACCAAGTGGCTCTGCTTCTCAGAAAATAGGTGAACATAGTTATCACAACAAATAAAAGATTAGCATGGCAGCCAAAATGCCTGAATCACAGAGAGCTTTACAGATATTTATTAAAGTATGACATTCCTAAGGACAAAAATACATGGGTAAACAGCAAATGTGGTGCTCAAATTAAACATTTAAAAATAATTAAGAATGAATGATTTGGAGATGAATGAAAAGTGGTTTTCCCAATAAAAAGTCACAGAAGTTTGCTCAGGTTATAGGTCTAATCACTTGTAGGGCCCAGAACCCAGTAATTCATCTAGAGGATTGATGTGAGAAAAAAATAGCATGCAACATGACAAATATGCAAGTTAATGCTCCTGCCAATCTTATCAAAAAGGACCCTATAGCCAATATTCTCATATATTGAAGAGCAAGGAGGAAAATACCTGGATTTCTATATCACTTTGAATATAAGTAAATGTCTCCAGGAGAAACAGGAGATATTAGTTTCTAAATCTCTCATTTTAAAATAGAAACTCTAGCTTCCTGGGCATAATTGTTATTTAATCACAAATCTCAGAGGTATGGAAACATGAATATATTCACAGAGCATTATCTCTAAGTAATTGTATAGCTATGAACTTGGAAAATGTAGTATTTACTATGTTCTTTCATACAGATATCCAGAAACTGCTAGTACTTACAGAGAGTAGACTATTTTATATATTCCTCAACTTACCTCTGAATATAGCAGAGTTGGCATGTCACACAGACTTTGCATAGCAACCTAAAATGATACCATACTGATTCGGACAATGATCAAGAAAACGTGTGCATTAGAAACTTGGTAAGATACATGCATATTAGAAAGTGGAAAGTTATTTTCATGAGTCTGCCACATAAAATCTTGTTAGATTATATCACACAAATGACTCAAAGTAAAACAGAAATTTTCGCATCTTGCACCCTGCTGGGTAACCATCCCATCCTTATCCCCAGTTGTAAGGGAAGAATCAAGCTCACCAATCTGTGTAGGCTCTTTACTTGTTCAGTAGTTCCACAGACACACCAGGCAGGGCAGGACCAGGTCATGGCTAGGGGGAGTTGGGAGACAGGTGAGCCCCCAACCTCCAGAAGATTTTAAGTCTCTCCCTTTCATTATCTCACTCACTCTTAATTGCCTCTTGTGCTCACAGGCATGCACACTCATGCCCTCTGCATCCCTTTATCCCCTCTCTGCTAGACCCAGGTGTGCACACTCACACATGTGCACATTTACTGGAACAAACAATATCCTGGGTGCTTATTATACATATCAATGAGGGAAAAAGTCTGACTAGCTCACTAACCCTACATACCCCACACCATGATGAATGAAACATAATCAGGGATTGCAAGGCTTATGCTACCTTCGGTATCAGAGTTAGTATAAGCTTCCCAAACATGGTGTGACATGAAAGGAAAGACTTTAAATTAGCACAAGAGCAGAACGGGGTTGCAGGACACATTCAGATCACATTGGTTTCCACTTATACTCTTCTTACAAATTTTCTTGAAACAAAACAATAAATTTATTCTATGCATTTTAATAAAGGAAAACTGCCTACATTATCTCAAATTTTAGATTTTCTGCATTTATATTCAAGTACATAAAAATACCATGCTAATTAAATATAGTTGAACATAAATAACTGCATAAGGACTTAATACCTTGCACTCTTTAGGAGATATATTTGTGAGAGTATTTTTAAAATTTACAGGTAAAGTGGCTATGTCTGTAGTTATCCTCTCATGTTTGTATGTTGATGATCTAATGTAGAAGAAATTTTATTTTGCTGGTAAATTAATTAACAAGTAAGTTAAAATAAAAAAGAAAGTGGATTTATAATTCAAATCCTGCCACTCAAATACTTATTAAAATAAATGACTTTTGGGGTAGTATCAATTAACCAAAAGTAATTCAGCTGCACAAGTTGAAAGACTAATATTCATATATCAATTATTGATGAGGTGTTCAATTTCAGTTTTTTTATTACCAGTTGTGAGACAAAAGCTGCTATTATATTCTACTCAGTTAACTGCCTTTCATTATTTTCAAGGTATATAGATAAGCAAATAACTTTTAGTTTCAGGATAAATCATCCTTAAAGGACCTGACTTTTAAATTTCTTCTTCTTTTGAACTGTCAGTTTGTGTCTGTACCACTCCCTTATTAATTAATCAATGACAATAACACCTGTCAACAATTTTATTTTTAAAATCTTTCTATTACTGCTCAAACTTTTATATTTTTAAGTTCCATCTTCCCAACAAAGATGGAGACCAGTTTAAGACAAGGCAGATTTTCATTTTATTGGTTGTAGTGCTTTACACAATAACACATTCTTAAGGAAAAACTCTTATCTTACTTATAGTTACAAATGGTCTTAATTGTTGAGAAGTCACTCTTCAATTACTTAAGTATATTATACTCTAGAAAATTAATTATATTTCAGATCATACAGGTAATTATAAGAGATTATACATTCCTGATTAGGAATATAAAATCAAATGACTCTCCTGAATAAAACTGTATTTCAAAATAATATAGTGTGGCTACTATGGATATAAACCTTTAATAATACAGTTGAAGTTCTTTATACACATTAGGAATGACTATGCAAATTAGATGTTGAGGTAGCATAATGATCACAAAAATAGGGTATTGACACCTTTCCACAGCAATGGAAGAGAAACAAAATCTCAAAAACTATTAAAAAAATTCTGATACTTTTCTTACATCTCTTACATGAGATGTTTGTCTGATTTCAGGGTTTCAATCCATTGACCAAAATAAGTTTAATCTTAAAGGCAAAATAAATAGAATGATACACAGATGAGTTATAAAAATAAATAAATATATGTGTTTAAAGAAAAAGAATGTTTGCCTTTGGAATACAGTAAGGTAAATTTTTAATTTGATTTTTCTTGAAAGGGATATATTGTGCGACAAATACTGTTAAGATAAAACAATGCAAAACAAAGCTGATTGTTTAAAAAATGATTTTACATACATTACTGATAAATATCATTTTAAAGCACCAGTCTCAAGACTGAGATTTTAATCATTCTATTATAGTTATCATAATGTGTTTATAAATTGATGAGAACATACCTTCAGATATACTCCATTTACATTTTGATTATTAAATGCATTGGGTTCTGCTTATATATATTCATTTTACTTTTTCTGTGAAATGGCTCAGGGTACATACATTTTGGTGCTAAATTACGGTTGCAATCCCAGCACTGTATGCATCATAATCCAGTAGGTTTCAGGGATTAAACAAATGAATGAAATGAGAACAACATGGTTATCATTAGAAGGTCTTTTTAGTATCTTGGCATAAAGAACTTATTTCCATATTTTATGCATTATTACCTACTATAGACCAAAATGTCTAATAGTGGAAAGTTTTAAAAAGAATTTCTATGCATTGGAAGTTATTACATTATCTGAGGGACTATAAAGGACCTGACAGAGAAGCAAAGGAAGGTGCATTCTTATACAAAATGTACACAAAAATTACAGAGATAAAAGATATGTGTACATAATAGTATTGAGCAGATAAAGGTTGGATTTCATATTTTTCAAAAGCTGACTATATAACAAGTCAGATAATTAAAGTAACATATTCTCAGAGAATAACATTAGATTTTATAGGCACAAAGAGGAGAGGTCTTGCCAGTCAGTGGTTTACACATCTCTTGGGAGATAGCTTTCCAAACCAGCATTTAAACTGGGCAGAGTAGTCAGATTTAAAGTGACTTGAGGCAGATAATTTGATTTATTTTGTTATGCTTGCATTTTTAAGAAACGAGTAATCACCAATGATATACTGTCCAAAACAAGAGAAAATCACTTACCTGTAAAAAATCCATGCAGTGAAAGTAAGCAACAGGAAGAAATCTTAGAAATCCTCAACATATACACAAAAATTTGGTCATTATTTGAGGTGGTAGATGTGTTGATTGACCTACATCAAGTCATCATATTGTACACCATGAATTTATCTAATATGTCAATTATATCTCAATAATGCAGGACAGAGGTATCTTACAGATAAAGAGGAAGAGTCAGATATTAAAAATAAATTTTGTATTATTCAATTTAGATAAAGACAACAAAGATTCTATGTAGATAAAGAAGAAGGCTCTATTACACAGCTTTAAAAGAACAGTTTCTGATATTAGCAAAGAGATGTGTCAAGTAACATTAGAATCACCCCAAATGGCACCATTGAAAGTAGGTCAGCATAAAATTCAAGTGCACTAGATCTTTAGAATAGATAGGATCAGTTACAAGGAAATTTATAATTGAAACTATAATTTATTTTGTGCTAGAAAGAATATACATTTTATATAATTTCTGAGAGCAAAATAACCACATATAACAAAAGTTGTTACATTATGAAAATAAAGTTTTCTTTTTAAATGTAATTAGAAGAGCTAAGAAAACAAAAGTGTATACAACAATGTAACAATAGAAATAAATGATTCATTTATCAGTTTTTCTGTAGGTAAAATATTTAAGAGCAATATGAGAGCTCAACAACTTGAGTAAAAAAAATGGTCAAAGGAAGTTTTGAAGTGAGGCAGCAAAACAATCCAGATAAAAACCAATATTCTTAAATCCTATTACAATTTTATTTATGGGAATAGATTTATAAAAATGACTAGTTATCTGACCTTTGTAGCATAGCATATCTTATTTAAAACAAAATACTGAAAAGATTGTGTAGAAAATATACAGTGTGATCTTTTATAGGAAGTAACCTAAATTAGGAAAAGGAAAGTTTTTTTTTCTTTTTTTCCCAACAATGCAGTTTTAATAACCTATGTATTTTATAAAAGCATTTTAATAACCTTTTACTTAGTTTAGTTAGGGAACTAATTAGGATAATATCTGCTTTATTTTTCATTATTTCAACATTCAAATGCAAACAATTCTTAGAAGAAAATTAAAATGGACTGTAACTGCAGATACAAAAAGGTTTAGAAAATAGGAAACAGTAGCAGATAGTTTTTTTAAGTATTTTAAATGCTTTTGTAACATATTTTATAGGTATTGATTTTAAGAGGCATTTTTTTTTTTTTAAGCATGATAGGTGCCAATGGTTTCAAATTAGATAAAAATGCAGTGCTTTTAGGTAAACACAAGTTGCCAAAATTGATTTTAAAATGTTTAACAGCAAACATCAGGTTAATTATTTCAGTAATAAAAATTGTGATTCAGGAATTTATCATGGAAAAGGAAGGGGAAATGGTGGGTGATGGGTAAAGGTGGGTGTAGACAAGGGCACCAAAACTAAGCATGGAGACATTTGTCTCCTAAATACCAAGGGCTGTAACCAAATCAAGGGACAGTGTCCGATAAATGAGAGGCTGCTGTCTGCGGGTTCTTCCACCCTCACGCACAATTGCAAGAGACCTCAGATTCCAACAACCATGAGGTTTATTTTACAAGTGAAAAAAAGGATGGGGGGGGGTTTAATGTAGCCACAGGGCGTCAGCTACCTCACCCACATGGTGTCCACCAGACAATCAGAGTGCTGGTAACGTCACCAGAACTGGTCATCAGGAGGACACGGCCAACAAACAGCTTTTTGGTGTTCCTATCAGACAATGTCAGAGGTGGAACCAGAGGTCCAGTCCCTGCAAAGGTCTCAGCTTCTCTTCCTCTGTTGTCAGCTGCTAGATACGGCTGCTGGTCCCCCTTCCTTCTACAGAGGCCAGGAATGGAGGCCTTCTCTTCTCCTTTGAATTTGAAACAGTTGACCCAGAAGCTGAAACTGTCCCTCTTGGAGGCTCAAACAGTTATTCTCAGAGACTCAAACAGGTGTCTCAAAGGCTTGAAGAGTTCTCTAGGAAGTTGAAGCAGTTCTCAGAGGCTGAAGTGTTTGCTTTGGAGACTGGTGACTTAGACTGGAACCTGGATCTCACCCTTTTAAGGTGGTGCTGACCTGGGCTTAA
>PVHY01005277.1:16985-84895 GCA_004024945.1 Uropsilus gracilis
AATCTTGCTTTTTTTTTTTTTGAAATCAGAAATAATTGATACCACAGAAGTGAAAGCATATAAAAATTGAAATTAGAAAGCAAAGTCACTTACAAGTTTATAAGCTGAAATATCAAATAAATTTAAACTCAGATGCACCTTTGTCAAATGAATACCTCACTGTATTTATTGCAGGAAAGCAAAAATACCTAGAGTAATAGTGATACTGAATGCTATTCTGTTTCCTTTGGTCAATAAAAGGAAACAGAGTTTGAAGAGAAGGAAAGTAGTTTGTCAAGAAAGTGAGAACTGCAGCCTTGTATCTGAAAGACCACTGTACTTCCCTTTGTCAGAAGACAGGGGTATTTACCCAGAGTTACAAGGGAATAGAGAGAGGAGTGGCAAGACAGCATTTCATCTTTGCAACACAAGACTCTTGTCACCAGCTTGCTTTGGCTATCGCCTGGTGGTAGTGATTCAAATGTTAAATTCCTAGGGAGGCTTATATCCCTCAGAACACAAGAGAAAACAGTCTGTTAAGCCTAGAGGGTAAAAAAGGAAAATGGGAGCATTATTCTGGTGGGACATAAAGAGCAACAAGCCCTTCATTGCTGTACAAACAGTGTCATCTAACAAGGGGAGGTTTTGTGTCCCCTGACTTCCTCAGTGGAGGATGGAACTGAGCAGTGAGGGGAAGTGAAAAACAGCATGGGAAAGAAGATTTGAAAAAAAAAAAAAAAAAAAAAAAAAAAAAAGAGACTTGGAGGAGGTGGAAGGAACAGAGAGAGAGACAGAGAGACAGAGAGACAGAGAGACAAAGAGAGAGACAGAGAGACGAGAGAGAGAGAGAGAGAGAGAGAGAGAGAGAGAGAGAGAGAGAGAGAGAGAGAGAGCAAAGAATAAACTGTGCTTGCTTCTTGGCCTTGGACTTGTTCCAGGAACTTGGGGGCAAGGAAGTAAACACTTGGAGATGTGAGTGAGGGACTTTTGTACACATTGGCAGCCTTTATCTTGACTTTACTTTGATTGTGCTCCTTTTCTCCCAGATGTGCCTGGACCCTTCTCCCCTTTTCCTGTGTGTCCCCACCACAAAGTGCCTTTGACTCATGACCAGCTTTGGGGGTTTCAGTGGACCTGTTTTTGGCCAACCCAGTTTGCCTGGGCATTTACTCACAAGATGTTGGGTAACTTCAGGGGTATTTTACGAGGACTATTATCCTTTCTTCCTTTCTATTTCACATTAAATCTATGAAAATTCTTACCTATTGAATGCCTTGTGCACTAAAAGTATGTTTTGTTTTTATGCAACAGATGGCAGCAGCCACTTATAAGATGCAGATTTGAGGATCCCAGGCTGCCCCTCAGTCTCCCATTAACAGATCGGTATTCACTACCCTATCTAAGTTCTCTCTTAACAGAACAAAATGCTTATCTTATTTTGTATAAGTAATCCAAATGGAGGAAATAACTCAATTAGGAAACTATAACTTAAAAAATATGAGAATTTTGAAAATAAATTCTATATATGATAGTGAAAGATTTCTTAAATCCAATATTTAATCAAGTCTTACACAGTTTGACAAATTTGATTATATAAAAACTATGAACTGCTGCATAAGTCAAATCTCTATGAAAAGGAGTTAATTAACTAGGTCTGGAAAGAAGTATTATATTATTTCACAATAGATAAAAGATTGTTATCTACTAACATTTCTGGGTTCAATAGGGAAAAAAATCTTGTAAATCCTAATAGAGAAAATATATATGATTCAGTGAAAACAATTAAATAAAGAAATGTATTAAAATATTATAATGGGTCAGAAATAATTAACCAATCTGAGAATTGATAGTTTATAAAGAAAGTAATTTCTTATATTTGACAAAGATTTTTAGAATTTGCCAGCCATTCAATTTTATAAATATAATAAAAAATGGGTGATAACAATATATTTGTTTGTACAAAAAAATACGTACATGTCTTTCTATTTCAGTTGTTAGTATAATAAAAAAAAACTGGGAAAAATTCTTATCCATAATTGCTTGTATTTTTTCTTTCTTTGAATGCTTTGTAGCAGAATAGTCTTAAATTTCTTGAGATTATAGTCTGAATCAGATTGTATGTAAAGGAAGTGCTTACAGTGAAAAATAAAGTATATATATTATTACTATTTTATGATACTGTTTTATAAGCAGGCCAGTCCTGGTTGTGGTTTATCATTGATTCTAACAGTTCAAAGAATGTCAGAGTCCTGGATGAATTTTACTGCTTTAATGCTCAGGGAGTCAGGTACATAGGCACATCAGGCAGGTTTGGCAGCAGGCAAAAACTTTATTACACACCTTTGCAGCTTAAAAAATCTAATTAGATATCTTAAGAAATATTCAAAAGAACACATTTCAAAAAATCTTATTATTTTCCAAGGAAAAAGGAACTAAAGATATTTCCTGCCATATAATTAACATCCTTTTTACCTCAAATACATCTTGGAACAGAACATTTTAAATGATAGTGGAAAGCTTGATATTAGATAACTATACAGTATTTCATAAGCAGACTTGGTCTGTGTAAAATTAATGCTATACATTCCAGTATATAAAACCTTTCTAAATCTAAAGTCTTGTTTTTCAATCTCTACATTACATTCTTATTTTAACTTTAGTAATAATTCCCAAATTCAAGATTCTAGCAAGCATTATCATAAAAATATTGTCATCAGAAACATACAATATTATAGCTGCCTTAATATTATTCAATTAAGGAAGAATATAAAAAGGAAGAATGTATTTTTGACTTTCACTATGAAATTCTTTAAAAAAATTCTTTTTTTTTTTTTTTTGGACACCACATCTCACTTTTTTTTTTTTGCCTATGGAACTGCAGGCTCACATTGCCCGGGGTACCACGAGCTCTAGCAATCTCCAGGCTCAGTTTACCAGGCAGCTGGGATTAAAGGCGCACATCACCACGTCCAGATAAGTTTTTGGAACTAGTTCTCGCTATGTTGTCCCGGGCGGGACTCGAACCACACAACCCATGGTTCTGGTTGCGGACTCCTAGGCTGCCGCTTACAGGCACGTGCCACAGTGCCCGACCAAATTCTTTATTTTTAACTACTAGTCACATCATCACTATAAATTACTAATAATGCTTATCAGCATTTCCTATACACAATTCTGATAATCAAGTTTCTATAAATCTACAAAACCACCAAATTTCTGTAAACGGAATGTGACACATTGCAAAGTTTTAAACAACTGCCCATGAAACAGGAATTTACAAAAGTTAAATTAAGCACTCCAGCAGATTATCAATATTCTTAACTGAATTTCAAGAAAAGAAAGCAGAAGGAAATATTCCCATCATGTTATAAAATAAAGTTAATTTAATCTTAGGGAATTTACTGCTTAGAAAGTGAACAATCAGGTGGAGTCCTCTGGCAAGGGATCTGTGCTGGCGTTTGAAAGGAGGTGTTGCTGATAGCCTCATTGCCTACCTGTATCCTCAAGTGAATCAAGTTGCTTCTCAAAGCACAGGGAGAAAGAATATAATTTAATAGGGCCAATGAGAGAGGTGTGGGAAGTCTTTCCAAAAACCCATAACCTCAAAACTGTGGTTTACAAGATACATATTTTTTGGTCATGCAGATGACCTAAAAGATCATATTTTATTCACAATTCTTGGTTCACAATTCTCAAAATCCTTGCAATTTCCTACATGATATGAGTGAAAATGTTCCTACCTGATATGAGTATATCTTGTTTTAGAAAACACCTGAAGATGGGGGCTGGTTGGTAATGAAAAATCAATATGAATAAAAACTCTTAATTTCCTGGAGAGGAGGTGGGCTAGAGACATAATCAACTTACCCTGGTCAACATATCAATTGTGCCTAAGTAGTGATGTGTCCATAAAAATCCAAGAGAACAGAAGGGGCTTTGTGGAGGTTCCTGGTTGGTGAATATAGAAGATTTGGGCAAGAATGGCACACTTGGAAAGGGGATGGAAATGCTATGTAAATAAACTCTTGTAATAAATTGATGATATAGTCAGTAACTAGGAAACTGGTTTCTCCAGTTCTGTGATGTTCCATAAATTTCTTTAGCAAATTAGACCTTGAAAGGGTATTTCTGGGAACTTCTGATTTATGACTTATCAGCCAAAAGCACAAGTTATAACCTGGGTTTTCATTTGACATCTGAAGTGGAGGGAAGACCTGGGAAAATGAGCTCTCTGCCTTCAGAGACTGTTGCTATCTCTGGATACTGTTCACAATTCCATTGAATTCCCTGAGACCTGCAAATTGGTCTAAAGTACCCTATTCCCTAACAACATTCAAATAAAGTGGTAATTTTATTTTTAACCAAGTTTATTACTAGTCCAACCTTACTACAAATACTCAAGAATTATCTTTGGAAAGGACCTGTGAGAATTACAAGCTAGTAACCAGTAAAGACAATTAACAAACACAGTTTTTTCTATTTTGCTCAAATTTTTACCTTCCGTTTCTATTTCTCATTGTGATTACTCAAGGTTTGTGTTGTTTGGGGGGTCATTCAGTCCTGCAGGCTACAATTTAGTTCAATAATTTCACTTCTGTATTGAAATTACCTCTTTTTCAGTAATGATGCTTGTCTGAGATGTGAAACACACAGATGCTGCAATGATGAACATCATTTAAATACCTGAATAAACAAACTTATCCGAGGGCTATCAATTTTTCTTCTTGAAGTTCCCTGAAACATTTCTTAATGTATTGCCTTTCCTTAACAACTCCATCATGTTTCTAATTAATTGTGTCCCCTTCTACACTATTAAGTATGCTAAGTATTTTCGTGGTTAGGGAAGGAGATATAGAAAATTTTCCTGCAACTTTCTTTTCTAGTAAAGCCAGAAATAACCATTGTCTCCTGAGATTCCTGCATTCATTCATTCTTGGAGGTGACTTCTTTCTTTGCCTTCAGTGCTATGCCTGATACAATAGGTCTTCAACAATATTGTTTTTATTAGCCTGTTTCTTTGATTTGTGATTTTCTCAATACTAAAAATCCATAGAAATTAGGCCCCCTCTCCTTCATGCCTTGAGTTCTTGTGATCATCTTGTTTCTGGCTCCTGTAAATGGCATGTTTTAGTATTTTCCCTACATTCATATGTTGAGTATGCTTTATTCCAGGCAACCTCATAACATGCATAAGAAAACTTACCTTGGCTTCCTGCCTCCTCTAATATTCTGAACCCCTCTTTTAGAAGTAGTCTTCCTTATTGGAACATTCTTTTCACATGCAAAACAAGCAATCCAAGTGTATACTCCCAGCATTACTTTCAGGATTTCATAGTGTAGGCCCCAGTCTGCCTGTCCTACTGTCTCTGGAGCTAGTTCTTCAAAGTGCCAGTGACTTTGCCCAGAACCCACTGAAGTTATTCAGACTAGTAAATCTGAAATTTATGCACATGCCTTGAATTTTCTATCTCATGGAAACCTTAATATAGTATCTTGCTGGTTTTGGCCTCTGTCATACTGTGACAGGTTCATCTTGTCACCCAAGGAATCACAGTTCCTCTATGTGTTTCTCCATAGAGGAACTGTGATAACAAGCTGTTTTACCAGTAGCAATCATTTCCTGATTTACTTATATATCAAATTTTCCCATACTACATTATATTTTAAAATATTATCAGTCTCTTTTTAAAATGTACTTCTCTATGTTTCTTTCTTTCTTGAAAATAACTTGCCTCAATGACAAGCAGAGATCCCATTGATGATACCTTAGCTGGTGTTCTATTTGCATTAGTTAACACTGAACTACTTTATACTGTTTTTAGATTCTCTCATGAGGTAATCTTTGTCCAACTGACTTATACTTTATATCATAAACATTTTTTTCCTCCTCATTATGTTCATCTTTGCACCTTTAGCACATTCACCAAGAAGTCTGTATTTGTTTTGGTTTTTGGTTTTTTGTTTGTTTTTTGTTTTTTGCAAATTCCAGATATTTGGTAATTAGCACAAATTTTTGCTTTTCAAAAGGTGTGTATTGATGTTCTTCAGACATTTTATAGATGTTTATTCTGAAAAAGATTCCATACTTTCCTTCTTAATCTTTCAACTTCTTTCCCCCTTATCCCACTCAGGCATTAAATTGAAGCTACATAATTATCATGCAAGAGATTAAGAGTTGTTATAATTAATGAGAATCTTTTTTTATCCCTTTTTTTAAGTACTTCAAATTACTGACATTGTCAGTGTTTGCTAAATGCATATTTTGGCAAGAGAGTATGAAAACAATGCCTTGGACTTTCTGGTGTAATATAAAAATAACTAAAAAAGGTTCTTATGGAGACACCACATATATTTTTCTGAAATTTCACTTACAAATGAATATCCATAAATAATGACATCATAGGACTGTTTCTATTCATTATACAACATATAAGACTAATACCAATAAGTTATACTCTCTTTTCTAAAATCAAAACATTTAGCAGCTTTATCACTTTAAATCTTACAGCCCAAGATACAAACTGAGTAAAAAGAGAGGTTGTTCTGATTGACGTGGTCAGCCCTTGTTTATTGTTTTCTATTTTTCTCCTTATTCTGATTTTGGGTAGCTATGCCAGTATTTTCTACATGACACCACAAAATATTTCCGTATAACAATAACCCACTAAAACTTTTCACCTGTGTAAAATCCAAAAAGTCATTTTACTTTCAGCCCTAACTAACCAAAGATTTATAAATGCAGCAAAAGTAAAACTAGCAATTGAGCAATTTCATTTTAGTATTCATCTGTTTAGAAATTACTGCTTGCAGTAAGTCAACCACCAAATCTAATAAGTACTGAAACTGGGAGACATTAATGAACACAAAGGAAGTGTTAGCTATTGAGGAAGTAGTGAAAATTATGATTTGCTACAACGTTCATGTTAGCCAGGTAAATAATTGCTTACTATACTTTCCCTTAGGGATCAATTAAAAATGAGTCTCAAGTGATGAAATGTATTTTCAGCAATGGAGACAGACTCATTTTACCATCGCTCCTATTTTGTTTGCATATATTCACCACTAATTAACATAATGATGTTTTCAATATTATAGATCTGAAATAAAATAATAAAATAAAATGTAAACAAAAACACATGCAAATTGCATGCACATACATGCAAACACCACCATAACCATGTGCTTTATGGTTATATATTGCAGAACTGCAAGTGAATTTCAGCTTAGATATATTCTAACATGATAAGTAGTTTTAGGTAAATCATTTTAATTCATGAATTTTAGAATTTTTGGGAAGCAGTTAAGATAATTTACCTGAGATTAACACTACTGATTCAGTTACTAAATTACATTTGCATATTGAGGATTATGCTTGAAATGAATAAAAATTGATTTGAGTTTCCACAGTGTAGTTAATGGCATTTGACAATCTAGGAAAATAGCCTAGACCATCTTACTTTCTGCAGGCTTGATAACAGACTCGGTCCTATTGCACTATGCCTATTCATCCTAGTCTTCTGTTTTTTATGTTTTGAAGGGTTTTTTTGTAGAATAAATCCTCATAGCTGACTTTTCTTTTAGTAATGTCTGTGCCTGACTTAAGCTTTGATACCAAAGCGTTCACTTCAAAGAGGACTGTCTGGAAAGAAAACAAAAAAGTATATTGCCACCAACTGCCAACTACAGGTCTAGAAAATCTAGAGTTGCTATGTTTTATAAATCTTGGTTGATTTAAATAAGGAAATTTGGTTAGGCTCCTCTGTGTGTGTGTGTGTGTGTGTGTGTGTGTGTGTGTGCGCGCGCACGCGCGCACATGCCCTCTGTGTGTTCCCTTTTCTTTTTTTTCTCTCCTCACTCTTAAATTTCCACTCTTAGACTTTAAATTCACCATTAAAGAAACCTAGACTGTCCTCTTTCAATCCCAGTAAAAGTAAGAAACAAAGTCCACGTGTGAACTCTCATTCCCTGTGATCTCATTATGATCAAAGTCTAATTTCCAGATCTTATAAGAAATAATTCTCTATTTTCTAAAAGTTTCCTGATGGTTATTGCTAATATGCATTTTCTAATAAATGTAAAAACCACAAGGACAAGTCCAGTCATAATATTAGTTGTGAATAGACTGATATATTCATACTCATTTTCATTTAAAGACTATTTAACATGATCTACCACAGCTCCAAATACACAACTACTTCCTGATTAAATATTTCACTTCAATGTCCTCCTGTCATCCTTCTTAATGACTTCTGTTTTCACATTGAAAATTTGTTACAACCTACTAAATAATAATGTATACATTTGACATTATTGTTAGGAGGTACCTTTTAATTATTTAATCCTCAGAAAATTATTTATTCTATTTGTCTTCTGTCCTGCTTTCCAACCTTAGCAATGCTTTTTTACCCACTGCCTCTGAAGAACTCTACCTCTCATTATCAACCCTTTTCTTGGATTGCAAGCTTTTGCTCACAAAAGGGTTTCCTTTTTATCTTTTAACTATAAATATTTGCTTTAATACAAAAAAACTCATTCCTCCCTTTAACCACCTTTACATGAAAAATTCCTATTTCTTCAAAGGATGTGTATTGACTATCTTTATGCATGCCATAACAACCAGCATGGTGTTTTTGATTTTGATTTTGAATTAAGAAATTCAACTGAATAAGGAGATACCAAAAATTATAGAAAGGAAATACATGAACAGGCAAGTACTATCCAGCAACAAAGGACTACCCAGGGACCCCAAGTTTATAGGGTGCATGTTCTAAAAGGGATCTTGCTTTCTACCATATAAAGGCAAAGAAAGTATATTCTTAGTGTCAAAGATCTTTAATAGAATTAGTATGAATAGAAAGAGAAGAAAAGATACTCCTAACAAGTTTCCAATAAAATCTACAAGAGCTGCATTTGGAAGACAGATTTGTTAAAAGAGATGTCTTCACAGACCCTGGTGGCCATTCTGGAGAATAACTGCCTCTTGTCAGTGTAGAAATCTCACTGACACCGTTCTCTGCTCTTTGGGAGGCTGTGGAATTGTTATATAGTAAACTATTTTTGGGGTATAACTAAGTTGTTTTGTAAGGATCAGTGATTCTTACAATGGTCCTCTATCTCCTTATTCCCACCTTTGGTCTACACCTCTGGATACTTTCTATTACAAATATTTATTCTAGCAATGGGCATCTATGAATTCTTCATTTCTCTAAATGGTTTAATGACTATGTTAATCATCTCTAACCCACCCCAGTTTCTCCTCTTGCGACACCTCCATGTTTTGTTTACTACTCTTAGCTTCAATAATTTGGAAACTAGCTGTCATATCACATGGTTCAATCTGGCTAGTGGAGCCTGCTCAGAAGTTCATTGGTAAATTCTGGTAAAGGGGACAGGAGTTACAGTATAGCCCTTCTTGCCCTTCATTTTGCCATGAATGTGAACATGCATTTGATGCTATAGCAAACATTTTTCTGTTTATATCTGTAGTCCGTGATATTAGTCATTGACTTCATTGTTTTGGAAGAAAACATAACATGTACCATTTCCTTTTTTAACAGTCTCATTGGAAATGTAATTTAAACATAAACAGTAAAAGTGGCTAAAGAGATATGTAGACATTTATATATCAACTAATATGGAATAAACTAGACCTAACTGAAAACCAAAATGACTTGACACTTTTCATGTTAAATTATTTTGAGCTTTTTATTATTAAAACATCTCAAACATGATATAGCTTTAAAACAAAATTTTGTCAGATTTCTGTCAAGCCCTTTCAACTGAAGTCATTTTATAACACTCTGTCATTGAGTCACTAAAGTATTCTCAAATTTCAAAGAATGGTAGCTTTTTTTCTCGAGCTCAATAACTAGAAAGCAATCTGTGATGTTAAGATCCTGGTTCCTCCAGAATGACAGGAAAGTCTAAGAGGACTGACACTGATAAGAGCACAAAACACACCATGTTTTGTGACTCAGGATTTGCTCTTCTGTTTCTGACAAATGTTGGCACTATAAAAAAAGCTGCCAGTTTTCTTAGATGTGTAATTTTATAAAGGGCTAATTTTTTTACACAGCCTAATGAGATTTTGCTAGCAAGTAAGTGCCTAAAACATATGGGGATAATGTTCATTAGATCCAAGGGAACTGTTATCTTTAGAACTGTCAGAGTTGAAATTTTAAAGGGATAAATCTGATTTTTTTTCAAAATTAATTGCTTTTGTCTACTATTCAACATATATGTTAGGGCTAAAAAGAGGATCTGTGCTAATATCCATGACTATTTGGCAATCCATTAAACAATATATTTATGCTTTTTAAAGAAACTAACATTTTGCTTGATCTATTCAGGCTTAAGGTTACTATTGGAATGTTTTAATTAGAAAAGTATAATATCCATAACTTTCTATATTTGTACATATATATGAAGCTCATAATTATTTTTAGAATGTTTCTACAATATAGGAACTGACCATATACCTTTTTTTCCATTTTCTTTTCTTGGCAAAGACCAGGCTGTGATAACAGATAGTCATTTAGAGTAATGTATTTTATGTATAGACTCAGTTTCTTCATATTGATGATAGTGCTTCCAAAAGAGAGAGGTTGTATGTTAATTTTATTTTTAAGTATGAACATGTAATTACTTTGCCATTACCTATGGATACATAAACATGTATATTGTTATGGGTGATGCTGAGAATTATGGTCATGTTAATGATAGGGTAAGAATACTATGTCTGCATTTTAAAAGTGTTTAAATATCGTATACGACATTCCCATTCTGCTTGAGAATTTTCTTTGTTTAAAAAAAGCCTTATGTTATAGAATGATTAATCTCATTTTTCAATAGATAAATGGTTCATGCTTGAGTAAATTAACACTTGCATATACTCCCAGAAACTTACTACAATGAGAAGGAACCTAAGTGGAAAGAACACTGGAGTTGTTGTGTTAGCAGCTATCACAGAGAGTCTCCGCTGGTGGAAACATACTATCATGGCAAAAAAAAACTACTTCTTGAATGCAAGTAAAGATTGCGATATCCCTTTTATCTTTTTTTTTTTCTACAAAGACCAGGATTTGTACAACATAGTCAGATAGACAAGTATTTTTGACCTTGAATCAAAAGGAGTATGTCACAAGCTGTGATAAAAATCTTTTTACGTCTTGTTAGAAGTTCAACCTGGACATTTTACAAGAGTCTCTACAGCTCTGTGGATTCATCTAATACTTCTTAAAGGTGTATGGCAATTCCAATGTGTTGACGTGCTAATAGAGTCAAAGGTAAGCCATAAACATAAGCACTATATTAATTTACAGTCATGAGTTTCTTAGCCTTATAATAGTCATATCTATCATCCCTATCTATCATTGATATGAATAAGCCTTTCTAGCTTACTTGAAATTCTGGTGTGAGATAAATCCCAAGTGAGCCTGTGATAGAAACTCAACAGGTTTAAATTTTAACGTGAGCTTTCACAGATGAATTTGTGCTTGCATCTCTTGGTTCTTCTCTTTACTATGTAGCCTTGGGATAATGTCACCTCTGAATCAGGCTTCTCATTTGTAAAGAAGTATAAAAACAATATAGTTAAATAAAATTGTGAACACAAGATACAGCATAGTGCCTCAAACTTTTTCTTGAGATAAAGACATGATAATTCCTATCATGATAACTTTTACCATTCTTACCACATATTTATTTAAAATAATGAAATGCTGAATGGTATTTACCATTATAGTTACATATCAGCAATAATTTTAAAATTAACATAATATCAATAGTGGATAACAGAGTGGGATGCAATATTTATGTAAAAGTGAAAGTCCAATGAGATTTCCCTAAAGGTGCAGCCATGTAATCACAATTTTTCTCTAGCACACAGATCATGTCTCCACCTCTTGGTTAATGTTTAGTCTTAGTTATAAGCTATGGAATTAAGAATGCAGAAGTATTCAGTGATTTTTCCATTTATTGGCAAATATCATTTATTTCCTTTTACTTCTACTGAACCAGATAAAAATAATATAATATTTGATACCATATAAGTATAAATTTATTTCTTTAAAGGTAAGATTATTTTCAAGGCTTTAGAATGAGTTGTCTCAATAGGAGTATTCTGTAATAATTAAAATGCAGTTGCAAAATTTAAAAATATTATAATCAGAATTTAGAATTAGCCAGTATAATTCCATTCAGAATATGAAAGTTTTACTTTATTTGCTTGACAGGGTTAAATGCTTTCAAGTATGTGACTGTGTCCTGAGCCTTTAAATAATGAGTGGGGAAATTTACTTAACCTGGCAATATGTCAAACCAGTGATTACTTTCTAACAAACCCAGAAGCCAGTAATCAAACTCAATACTGGCTAAGGTATAAAAGTCATTTGTTTTCTTTAATGGGTAGTGAGGAATTCATTCTTAGTTCAAATTCTTTTTGACAGATAAACATGAATGTGGCTTATAGTTCCACATTGTATCTGTTCTTTCAAAACTATCCAAAAACGGCATTTACCAGGAAATAAAGCCAACATTGATACCATTGTTGGACAAAGTGGTATAAAGAAAATCTGAGAAGGATATTAGAAAAATTGAGAATATAATAGAAAAGGGGGAATAAAAATATCACCTGAAAATATTATGCAGTAAAAGAAAAAAGCCAGAAGCAAGAGAACAGGGAGGGGGAAACATCACTTTAATCCCTTGCTAATTCTCACAGATCTGAGCTTTCTGTGGAAACTGAGATATGAAACTCACTGGCCTTAGGCATATAAAAAACATCAAAAGTGAAAAAGGTCACACCAAGTTTTGAGAAAGCTTGATCTTTATGTTTAAAAAAAGTGGGAAAATCTAATCTTTTGTGCCTCAATATAAGATGAGAGATTTCCAGAGAAATCACAAATGTAAAGAAAGTACCTTCAAAAGTGGAAATAGCATCTTTAAAAGCATGAAACTAAATGAACTTATTCAGAATATCAAAAAATACAGAAAGCTAGACTACTAAAACAGTATTTTTAAAAATAATAACATATAATAAGAAAGAAATACATTTAAAGGTGATTTGAAAATTTAGGTTAAGGAAAAAGATCATAATGAATGAAATACAATTATGTAAAATGCTTAATCTTTTAGTTTTCTTTAAAAGCTTTTTTCCCTATAAAGTTGAATTGTTCAAAATGAGATATGTAATGGTGATTTAAGTAAAGGTCATGAATTTTGATCACTGAAAAAATACCTAACTCAGAAAAGTCAAACTCTCCCTTAATAGTAACAAGGTTATCATAGGTGTTAAATATAATTTGCTACTACATATATTCATATGATTCACAGTATTATAATTATTGCTTAAGATGAATATGCGAAAGGGCAAAATCTATGCTAAAACTAGTTCATCAGAATTTGTCATTGACCTAAAGAACAACAATCTCTTTAAGAGAAAAAAAAATAAAGAAAGTATCGTGGAGAGAACCATCATGAATTTTTGTCTTAAATGTTTACTCTTATCATGTTAGAGGACTCTTATAGCATTCTTAACTTGATTACTTATAGGAATCACCTACCTTACTTGATAAAAGTTAATCCCACCAGATTAAATCATGGAGACATTTAATGGGTAAGACTAGAAAACAGGAATCTTTCATTCTTCTCCATGAGTTTGTATTAGTCAGTTGCCTACTGGATTTAAATTTAAGAAACAAGATTCTGTAGTCTAGAGGCTCAGATGAAAACTCAGTTTCCACATTTTCACTCCAGGGTGAATGCTTATACCTTTTTAAAATATAGAGAAAAGACTTCTGCTTTTATGACTTCAAAAAAGCCATGCAGAGAGGTTATCTATTCACAAAAATCTATTATCTTCTTTGCTTTAGTAACTAAAGTTTTGCTATGATTGCACAGTCAGCCATAATGCAGATAGGCAAATCATGTGATTAAATTCTCACCAAAAGAACATGAGTAAAAGCTGTATGTTCCATTCCTCTCCAGTGCATTGAAGAGTACCATGCTTCTACACATCTGTTCATGAGATCTGAATGTTGATGATCAGGAAAATCCTAAAAATCACAGTTTCAAGTTGAAAGAATTGCTATCACCCTATCCTCAAATGATTGCCAAATGTTATAACTCACCATCTATGCATAGTTAAGTGAGAGGAAAATATTTCTATGACATAAAGCTTCTACAATATCATTGAACCACTTATTAGTCATGCTAATGGATATAAAACATCTTTAAAAAGTTTCATTGTAATATTTTCATGGTAATATTATTATTCAACTCTTACTATTACCAAACTCATGGTTTCTTTGAAAAATAATTCAGTGAAGAGGTCAAGTATTCAGACTGGGTTTATTAGACTTATGTGAGAGCCCAGGGCAGCATTACCAGAAGAGAAACCACCTGACCTGGTTTCCTGAAGAGCATAATCAAAGGGTTTTTAAGAGTAGATCTATCAGGGTGGAGCAGAGGGGAACAGGATCACATTGTGTTTGGGACTAGAACACACAGGCATGTGTGCAAGTGGGCTACAATACCTCTTCATACATCTAATGTCTTATCAGCATTTTATGTCTGCATAGGAAAGTGCATTTTAGCATGGTAAAGAGACCTTAGTTTTCTCGGTTGGATTTTTCTAATTGTGTAGGGATCCTCAACCATTTCCCTTTCAGGAAATTATAAAATAGTCATTACTCAAGATACAGCACCTCTTGTCAAGCTAGGCATAAAACCTTTGATACATCTAGTGGGATAAGTTGTTTTAGCAAGATGTTAGGCAGGGACCTGCAAGCTTGGAATTTAGTCCATCTATTCAAACAAGACATTGGTTAGCTCATCCTTTAACGGTGTGCAGAAAGGATTCCCTGCCTCACCTGGGGAAGATCAGAGTTGAAGGAAAAGTTAGAAAAGATTAGGAGAAGAGTGGGAGAAACAAGAAAGGAGGATAGAGAGAAGACTTTGAAACAGAAACATGTGAAAAAGCCACATTTCCTTCTCCACCTGGGACTGATCCAAGGGACTTCAGGAGATATGGAAGGAGACATTTGAAAAAGACAGAGATAGTGGGTGAGAGAACTAAGGGGAGACTGAAAATGGCAACTTTTGTCTTGACTTTGATTTTGCTTTTTTCCTTCTAAACTTGCCAGGTCTCTTCTGCCTCTTTCTTATGGGTCCTTACAAGATACCTTAAACTTAGGAAAAACTCTCTCGCTTTAGACCTCAGCTATCCTGCTTTGGGCTGGGCATTGGCCCACAAAAAGATGGATAAGTTTTGGTGTTTTTGATTTAGAAACTATATTCTTTCTCTTTTGTGGCATACTGTTTCACTACCAGACACTAGTTTGTTTCATTAATGTTTTCTGTTGAAGATTTTGCACACTAATGTTATTCTTTATGAGGCAAATGGCAGAACCCATTTCGAGTGTGATGATTTGGGGGTCCTGAGGTGCCCCACATTCTACCTGCTTATAGTACCTTGACTATGAACATCATCCACTGACTTGCAGGTGACTCCTTCCTATTCCTTCAAACAGGTATGTTTAAATAACTTTCATTATTATATTAGAAAAGCAGTTGAATGGTCTAAGATAAAGTGGAATAAATACTGGTACAGTACATACCCTCTTAACACAGAAAAAAAATTGTGATTCATAAGGCTCTCCTCTTTCCTAGGACATCTTGGAAAAAGGTAAAAATCCCGTTGACTATCCCAACGACTGGGCAGCACTGTTGGAATTGACATTCACAGAGGTAGACATTTGCAAAGCAATGGGTAGTTTTCCTTCAAAATAAAAAAAAAGTCTTTGTTCCATTAACTTTTAAATATTTAGTAGAACTTTCTGTGAACCCTCCATTCTTTTGTCATGTAACTGGAAATGTAAGGAATTTCTAACAGTGTTATTTAGAACTTCATCAAGATTTAATTAACACTTAGAAAAAGTATACCATTATGGTAGTGTTTCAGTCCCCATTTGAAGGTATCTAATAATGTCAATTTGCAGCTGTTGTACTTGTGGTGATATACAGATACAAACACAATAATTACAAATAAACTTATGTGTGTGTGTTTAATTTGTTCTTATTTCAAACTGCCAACCAAAGGAAAATGATGACAATATTTAATTAAATATTTAATATTGAATTTTATAGTTTTGCAATAAACCAGTCAGCAATTACTTATCTTGCCAATATTTTTTTCATTTCCTAATTATACTATGACATGTCAAGATTAAGCATACATTTTACAAAGAAAAACACTATTATATTTGACAAATTACACTTATAAGATTTAAGGTAATGACTGAAAGTAACAATTCTGTCTCTGGGATGCCTATAAATATTCTAATCAAATGATAGAACACTCATCTCTTAAAGAATAGAAAACTGATAGCAAAATATCAAAAGTTATAAAATATTGGGGAAGAATAAATTTATCAGCGCTCCAGTTCATTAGTTTAAGGAGAAAAATCCAAATCAAATTATTTTCTTCTATTGAATTAAGAAGTGATTCTGACTGAAAAAGAATCAATGAGATAGTTAACATTTTTAAAAAAGACCATCTATGTAAAAAATAGCAGATAAACATCTTTAGAAGTGAATGAAAACATGTTACATAAAAATAAAGTTCTGCTGTTTGGAGATGTGTTATCATCAATTAAAAAATCATAGAATAAATGTGGTTTTCAGAACTGAGGTGGCAGCCAAAGAAATGTGCTCTGCAAATCAACCAAGAGGCAGGGTCCTAGCTGCCCTCTGCCTCTGCCATTGCCTTCACACTGAGGTCACGCTTCTGAGGACTGTTCAAATGTCAAGCACAATGAATAGCAGCACAAGTTACAAGTGGGCTAGTTTTGCTTAAGGAGCTCATATTGTCCGAATTTTTCTTAAAACTATGTAGCCTAAGCTTCCTTTTCACTAGTCCTCCTTTGTGCTCCCTCCCCTTTTACAGGAGTCAAAGTTAGGTTGCATTCTGAAAACAATCCTGAACTTCTAGTTTCTCCCCTTTGTTACTCACAGGCATTCCTTCTAATAAAATTTTAAATATCTAGTCCTGATTTTGTGTTGGTTTTGTGGAAAATTCTGAGTTGACATAATAGCAATAAATATAAAGGAAATGAAAATTCTATAGTCCTTGTTAAGTCATATGAAAACTTTCCTCTCTCCAATATTATTGCTTGTGAAACAGATGTAACCTTTGGTATGTTTAGAACTACTTATGGGTCTAAAGACTCGTTTTAAAAACTTAATCAAGTAGTTAAGCATTATTTTCAATATTCATTTATCATACTTAGTGACCAAAAACTTGAGTTATATAGTTCAGAGACCAGATAATGTTATTATAACTGATACTGTAATCAATTGAATGATAACTTTCATAAATGGTAAAAAGATGAAAAACAAAGAAAAAACTGATCCTAAATTGATTTTAAAAGGAGTTTGTTCATTAATTGATTCCATTGTGGAGTTATTTTGGTTAGTCAAATGAAAATTGAATACTAACATTAAAATATTATGAAATGTGAAATGAATGGTTTTAACATGCATTTGAAAAGATAAATGAGGTCCTTCTTATGCAATAAAGAATGTAAGGGGAGTAATAGTGAATTTATCAGCAATAACATGCTATTTAAAGAACCCTTGCTCATCAAGAACTTTCAGTTTCTATCTTTGCAGCAGATATGCAAGAATAATTTCAAGCATACAGAAATGGAACTATACTGCTTTCATTTGTGTTCTATTTTAAAAGATAAGTTACTTAAATTTAAAATTCTGTTAGAACATGTAATACTAGATTGGATGATGAATCCATTTGAAATGGATGTGAAACATGTTAGCCAATAATTCAGGAAGAATTAATTAAAAAAATGATTTTGAAGCCAAGGCATGATTTAATACATCTAATTATGATAAGTTTTGGATACAATTAAAACTTACTCATTCCTTGGAAAGAAACTAAATTTATTATTAGAGCATCTTTAACTACATATTTCAATTAAAATAGATGTTTTTATGTTGTAGCACAGTTGCAGAAAGGTAGCAAAGTCATTTACAAAGATAAATGAAAAAAAGTGAAGTTTTATGCTAAACAGTGGAAATAAATTCAACTAAATTAGCTGAGATATATGAAATACAGCGATCTCATTGAACTATTTTAATAAAGTTGATTTTTAGAAGGTTTCATATTCACTTACTGATATTTGAAAAGCATTTGTGGTTTTTATTTTCATTAAAGCAAAGTTTCAGGATGTCACTTTATATTTGTAAAGTATTTTCAAGTATTAGATTTGCTGGTTCTTATTTTGAAACTTCTTTTCTAATTCTATATATTCTCTAAGTTCTTGGTAAGTTACAGGAACCAAACATTTTTCAGAAGTGAAGGTGGGACATTATGCCACAATATTTCTTTTTCCAGTGAGAAATAGGTCTCTCTGAGTGTAAACAGTTGCTATGGCCACATTCCCACTCTCTTCTCTATGGAAACATGGTCTTGTAAATAAGACTGGGTCAAGAAGAAAATTCTGATTCTGAATCATCTCCTTAATGATGGTACCCTATGTCCTGGAAGTTCCTTCTCCACTTGCTAGTGATGGGAAAATGATGATTCCTCTGCCATCTTGAAAACCACATGTTGGCATTGGCCAAGCTATCTGATCATTAAACTATAACATAAATAAAATCTATTGTGCTTAGGTCATTAAACTGCAATCTCTTTTTTGTCTATTTCTTAACAATACAAATACTAAGATATTATTTCTGTCCAGCCATTCATGACACCACTGTATTCTACATCATAACACAAAGAATTCTTTTGACATTAACTTATATCTAAGGGACATATAAACATATAAACATCACATACAAACATATGTGAGAATAACTAACTCCTCATTGTATTTATGCCCATAATCTGTAATTTTTCTTGGTATATTATTCCAATACCCATTAACATCATTTGCTTATTTCGCTCATCAAATGCAAACACAAGAAAACCAAAACCTGGTCAATTGCTACTTATCTTAACAACAATTTTTATTCTTTATTTTTTGAATTTTTGATAGGGAGGCTATGGTGAAATGGGGGGAGGGGGGTCTAGGCCCCTAGTTTGATAGCACTGCATTAAAATGGCAGTCATTGTGCTCTGGTGGGAGGAGACTTGGAGAAGGGAAGTCAAACCTTCTCATGAGAAGAAGTGAGAGAGTGAGTGTATCTAAGGAGGAACAGAGCAGAGAGAAGGAGACCAAAAAAATGCACGGAGAGGAGAGAAAGGTAGAGCAGGGAGTCTGGAGGCCTCAGAGCTGCTACCACCATGTGCAGAAGCAGGGCAGGTAAGAAGCCATGATGTGAGCTGTCTTCCTGAACATGGGCCAGTTCAAGGATCCTGGAGAAGCCTGTTGGAGAAATGTGTGACCTATGTAAGCAGACTTGGAAATTTGGTAATTAAGAACTTTGTTTAATCTTAAAATTGCAAAGCTTGGAAATTGTCTGGAGAATTGAAGAGAATTTTCTGTGTTGCTGCTTTCATCATGAGCATCTGAAGTGGTTGCTGTTGTTGTATCAAGTGAGTCTTGCTGGTTCCAGGCCACTTTAGATTTGAAGCTGAAAGAATGCTGGAGCTGTGTCTTTTGGAGAAGAATTGATGAAGTTATTCTGGTTTCTTCTTTGTATTTGAATCTCCTGCTATTAAAGGAGGAGCAATGATGACAAATTGGTTTTTTTTTACTTGAAGTGAATAGCCGTGCTTTGGAAGAAGGAGTAATGCTGCCATCGTGGCTTCTTCATCTGGTTTGAAGGTGGGGCGGGCAGCCACTACTTTGAGGATGCACATGATTGAAAGAGCCACATGCATTTTGGACTAGAGACTGAATTAGTTGATAAGATTACCAAAGGGTTTCCTCTTACCCTCAGTGACTTTTGTTTTGTCCCTTTAATAAGTAATTCTGTTTTTGCCTCCTTTTAAGGTTAGTGTGGTCTTGCTTCAGCTTGTGCAGGCTGGTACAAACCTCAGAAGTAGCTGCCTTTAAGGGGCCAGCTACTCCCATTTATAAGTTTTGTTAAGTATCTTGCTTTGCTTGTTTTCCTACCTGATTTCATTTTTACATACATATACTTCATTTTGCCATTCTTGAACCCATATGTATTCATAAGTGGGTTTCAGTATCAGGGTTTCCATTATATCTTCTTGTTTAGTCATGGTGAAGAAATTTACATTGAAATGTAATATTTTATTATCAATGAATTTTTTTGTTTTTATATAGAGATAAGAAGTATAGACACTTTTTTTTAAGTTTTGTGTTTATTTAAGCTATATTATTCATGAAATTTAATTCTGAAGAGCAAACTTTACAAAAGTAAGAGTCAAGTCTATGAATCTATGGTTTTATAAAACTTTGTTGTAAAAAAAAAGTGAGTGTTGGATCTGAAATCTTAGAATCATTGCTCTTACATGTCTCTGCAGATCTTACCCTGTACCCTAAATGATATGCACAGAGTTATCTAAAAAATAACATGTATTATTTTTTTGCCCTAAAGATAAAAGAGTAAGCATAATTCATCTGGGCCAGCAGTTAGTGCCAGATGGATTGAGACTCATGACTGAGGTTCACCTAGGCTCTCACTGGAGTACCTACTTCCTTGAGAAATGTTTTCAGAAATATCTTTCACAGGGAATTTAGATTTCACTTAAGGTAAAGTGGTAGAAGCAGTAGTGAATGATATTGGGGATAATATTCAGGATTCTGTTCTAAAATAACAGGGATATTTTAAGAGGACTTTAAATTGTTTTGTGCATTAACACATTTTTGCTTCTTTTCTTCCATAGATTAGTATATGCATAGAGCAAGCAAATGAATGCATGATTCATCATTTTTATGATTCCTGCATGGGATAAAAATATGAGCTGAGTTGACTTTGAAGTGAGATGTAACTACCACTACACAGAGAGACTGTTATGACTAAGTACTTTCTCTACATTATTTCATTTATTGTGAATGTTCACTGAACTATACACATTAAATTGTAAATTTTATTGAATGTAAATGAAAGCTCAGGACATCGTATTGTTAAAAAAAAAAAAAAAAAAGAAAGATCTCATGAGTCCTAACTTAGACTGCTCTTATTTCCAGAACTACTTTTCAATTTAACTAATTTTTTAAAAGCACAGTCTCATTCATTTGGTGGAGGGGTGATAGTAACCATGATTGCTAATCTAGTAGCAAAGGATTGTGAAAAGAAGAAATTGCATTGTATCTTTGGAAAGAAGGTCAGATAAAAAAGATTTGTTGTTGGTTAATTAATTCTCTTTACTTTTTGATTTGCCTGATGTTCTTGTACATGTCACACTGAATCAGGAACTCTAGTTTTGATTCTCTTCCTCTTATATTTATTTGCATGTGTTTGTTATACTGCGTTTAAGCAAATCAGACTAATTACTGTAAACAAACATACATGAAAGGCAATATTTGGACAGTGATGATCATCTTAACTAGTGTAATACATAAGGTGATTGGAATTTCATTAAAATTGAAAATAGAAACCCGAGGAAGAAAACAAATAGAAATAAGGTTGATTTTTAAATATTATATAAGCTAGACATTATTGTTTTAAAAGTAAAGGGATGCAATTCTGTCATACAATGGTTCAGTTAATTTAATATTCATTATGTGAAATAAAAAGCAAGAAATAGTATTTGATGTATACTTGTTTTGAAAAGTGTTTACTTTTACCAAACAGTATATACTATCTTGAAATTAAAAATATTATTTAAAATATTAACACTACCTGAAAAATGGCATTAAAAAGCAATTTCTCTCAAGATATAAAATTGATATTTCTTATTTTAAGCCAAGTAATATTCTTTACATTTAGAAATGTACATGTAAATGAAATGATAGTCAATGAATAAATATTAAGTGAATTTATATTGTTTCAAGCACCTATATTATTAGATATTCCAACCCTCTGATTTCCAGAAAAGAAAAAGGTTATCAAATGTAACAAAATATTTCAAATTGCATTAATCATTATTTATGCAAATAGTTTTTAAGAGACTTCAAAGTTTAAATGAGAGGATATAATTTTCAATATAAGGAAGAGAATCTTAAAAACTTTTACTCTAAACAGTGGTAAAATAAATAAAATTAGTAGATGTGTTGGATTTATTTTTAATTTATTCTTATTTTGTTAATAGCTTGCATTTTTTTGTCCAGTACTTTAAATTATATCCCCCAGTTAACTATAGCCATTATATTATTTTATCACAATTTTAATATATTAATCAGATAAATATTTTTCAAATGCATCCTAGTTTCCAAGTGTTATTGTACAGCTCGCTGACTTGGGCAAGACAGCCTGCCCCCTGGGACTATAATTAACATATTTTCTGTATTCTTCCTATTTATCTACTTATTAGTAATCTTCTGTATAGCAAACTCATGAAAACATTAAGTGCATTTTATTGAATACTGACATTTAACAGTATTTGACAGTAGGTAATAATTAATTCATGAAGTATTTTTGAATACATAGATGAAGAAATGAATAAAAGTTTATTTTAAAACTTGAGTATTGTTAAAGCTGATAATTAATAATCTGATGTTAGACACAAACCACTTTATTGTATTTTTATTTGCTTTTTTCATCCAACTACTCAAAGGTAAAACAGATAAAAAATATTACACAGCAACTTCCCTCAATAAACTTAGACATCAGTATGTAAAAAGAGATGTAAATTATTGTCCCAAAGCATTAAGTGTCTGAAGAAAAATTTCAAGGCTGTGGTTAACCTGCTCCTTAGTAAATGAGCACCAAAAGAACAATGGGCGGAAGACTGATCTTTCCTTTTTCATTTCTTTCTTAGCACTTGGGAGGCCCCAGAATAACCTCTAGCTGTAACAGAGTGATACCCAGGGAGAAGGGAGGTTTCAGGTTCCCTGGTACACCTTAAGGGAGAGTGGAGCTAGAAAGGGAGGGGAACTGGAGAGGACCTGAAGGAAAGAGGTGGGTCAAGAAAAAGACCTGCAGGTGACTCTTGGAGCGGAGAGACTAGTGAAGAAGTTACAATTGCTTTGTAGCCTTGAAATTGTATTAAGGACTTGGGAGACATGGAAAGAGGCATTTGGCAGAGTCAGCGACACGGGTGACAGATTCATGGGGAGGCTAATGGCAATCTTCATGTTAGCTTGGGTTCCAGACCTGCCTGGCCCTTCTGCTCCTTTATAATGGTTCCCCACCACGAGTTTCCTTGGACCTGGGACAAGTGTTTGGATTTCAGTGAGCCTGCTTTGGGCCAACCCTATTTGGGTGGGCATTTTCCACAAGAGGCTGGGGAACTTGGGTGTTTAATTGGAAACTATTTTAACTATTCTTTCTCTTCTCTTGCACACTAATGTTATTAAAATTCTTTTCTATTTAAAGTTTTGTAAATTAAGAGTGTTTTGTCTTTATGAGACAGATGACAGAACCCATTTAAAACAGCCAGATTTGGCGGGGGGGGGGGTGTGGTGGTGCCTCGTTCTGTGCAAAGATTTGAACATCTTATTCAAACATTTATTGAGTACCTACACTGTGCAAGGCACTGTTGCGTGCTCTAAAAATTTAGTGGCAAAGAAAACAGAAAAATGTCTTGTTTTCAAGAAGCTTTCATTCTAGACAGGTGAAAGGAGATAAGAATGGTAACAAAAAAAATATACACATCAGGTAGTGACAAGTGATCTGAAGGAACATAGGGCTAGGGAAAGTGACTCCATAGGAATTACTGTATGAAGGCGTTGACATACACGGTCAGAGTGACTGGAGAGAGTGACATCTTGTGGCTAGCTGGAGAAATTGCACCCTGAAAGGAAGGAAAGATAAATGTAAAATTGCGAGTGAAAGCCAAGTAGAAAGTAAGGAGTTCCTTGTGGCCAGAGCTACAGAAGTGAGGAGGAGAGATAGGGAACAGAAACATGGGAGAAATGTATCTGCCAGCACTTTGTGGTAGAGGTGACAGATTTGGTGAGTTTGAAAAAGAAGACTTAGACTATAAAAGACTTGTGTCTGCTTTCAAGAGAAAACTATTTATGAGCAAAAATAGAAGCAGAGAGTAATTTTATGCTATCATCAAAGTGGTGAGAAATGGAAAAGAGAGACAACTGAGTGACACACCTTACTTTTAAAAGGTGAAGAAGATGAGAAATTCCATTCCACCAACTATTTCCAAGTGTAAGGCCTCAGAGTAGACTGTGGATTGGATGAAAAATTTTATACAAAGATAAAAAGAGCTAAATATGGTAAGTTTATTATTTATCCAGTTTTTATTTAATTATTAATAATTAATAACAAGGGGGAGAAAATTAGTTTGGGAGTAAACATCAAGTAACTCCCAAAACGTCTTGGGATTTGTTCAGTTTTGAGATGCCTATTTGACATCTCAATAGATAGAGCAAATTTAGGGTTGGGTATATAAGCCTAGGGTTGGGAATTAAAGATAGAAATGTGGCACTATTCCGTGAAATGACATTATTTAATGACAGGAGACTCAAGAATATTTCCCAGAGGAGGCTTAAAAAGGATAAAGTTCCAAAGACTGGCATT
The DNA here is from genome assembly GCA_004024945.1 of Uropsilus gracilis. Taxonomy (NCBI): domain Eukaryota; kingdom Metazoa; phylum Chordata; class Mammalia; order Eulipotyphla; family Talpidae; genus Uropsilus; species Uropsilus gracilis. The sequence continues at coordinate 41,532 of PVHY01005277.1, forward strand.
AGTAGACTTAGAGGCAGGATAGGATAGTGTTTCACACTGTTTCCTTGTGTACTATGTGGAGAGATTTTGAAACAGCTATGTATCTCTTTGCATATATTTAAATGGACATTAGCTATTTTCACTAAGATTCTAAGTTGTTATAAGGAAGATAATGATTATTACTATAATAATTGACAATTTTACGTTAAAATGATACTGTTTTATCATATATATATACTTAGTGATTCTAAGATCATATATTTTGAGTCAAATAACTTAGAGACAAATAACTTATTTGCGCATTACAGAAACATACAGAAGAACTCATAAGCTTGGCAATAGAAAATATTATTCATCTAAAAATACCTGAACAAGTACCTCCTTAGTAGGAATTTCAGATTTTTCTTATAAAATAAATTATTGCTCTACTTATGTTGCAAATACATGTAATATCATAAGCTGATATGCTTGAAAAAATGAAAAGTCACCTACATTTTATTCACCTACTAAAATATTACTCAAAATATCATGTGCATTGTTGAATGTAAATTTGTAATGTCCTACGCACATTGGAAAATAAGACTCCTTTGTAAAAATATTCTAAGGTTCTAAGTTAAATGTTTTCTAAGTGAATTAATGTTGTAATTATTATTAGTATTAGTACCTTATACCTATCAACAGAAATAAAACTTCAGATATTATACTTATCAACAGAAATATAACTTCAGATAATAAATTTAATGATGAGAGATTAGCATCAATTCTATTTATATATTCAGTCTATATGTATAAACTCCAAGAAGTCTTGCACATATATGTAGATAAAAATTGGCGGACTCATTTTTAAGTATCAGGTAAAAAATTATAGCAATTTATAGCCAAAGATTCCCTTAATTCAACAAGTGCCAGATCTTTAAATATCACTACCTATTTATAAGACAAGAAGTTCATTGCTTGTGCTACAAGAGAATTGCAGTTAGCCACAACTTCAGTAGTAGTGGGAAAATGCATTCCCATGCTATTGAGAATATGATGTTTTGTTTAAGTCAATAGTTTTAATTCAGAGTGACTGGAGAGTAGAGAAGCTTCATTAGAACTGAGTAAAGATGATGATATGACACTTTATAATTACAGGAGTCATATTCCAAGGATTTCATGAAAAAGTGTAAACTTTGTTGATGCTGCAGGGGAAGGGAGAGTCTTCTTTCAGGATCTTCTCAGCTGTCATATAATCAAATTAATGTAGGAAAGATTGGCAGTAGTGGAAACAATTTAATTAATTTTATATATATATTAATTTATATATTATATTATTTATTTATATATATATTAATTCCATATATATTATATATCTATATATATGGAATTAATATATTAATATATATATTAATATATATATCAATATATATTAATATATATATTATAATATATATATTAATATATATTAATATATATTAATATATATATTAATATATATATTAATATATTAATATATATATTAATATATATTAATATATATTAATATATATATTAATATATATATTAATATATTAATATATTATATATATTAATTCCATATATATATATGGAAAATCTACATAAACATTGTTTCTTAAGACAGGCAAAAAATGTCACTCCAGATTAAAGAGAACAGGAAAAGGCTTTGGGATTTCAAAAGGAAGGAAGTCTATTTACATGAAGATGAAAGGACCACAGGTTTGATTAGCAAGTGTTTCCTGGACCACATGGGACAGAGAAGAATTTCAACAAGCAGATTTGGGTACCTTGCTCTTTCTCTACCACACCCAGCTCCTATTTATTGGAATTAATTCAGTGACAGCTCATTTCTTGGAACAGTCTCTGAATCTAAATTCTTTTAGCAGTTAGGAGGAAAGTCAAGAGCTTTTCTATATCTCTTCTGTCTCATTACCTTTAACTTGAGACAATCCACTTGCAAAGTGGCATACTGGGGGAAGATTATGCATTTTATTCCCCACAGTTCTGTCTATTGAAGAGTTTTGAGTGCTTCTGGATGTTCCTATAATGACCAACTAAGTTTTTGGTTTCTACTATCATCTATCTTAGAAAATCAAATCATTAATTCTTACAGCTTTAATTCTTATGGCATAATAGAATAATCATGTTAATATTGACTGTAAGATGTATGATTGTTGGAGAGGGGACTTGGAAATAGAGAAGATAATTTTTATTCTAATGTACATGTAGTGGTACATGGTTTCTGGTTCTCCTAAGTTTCTTCCAGACAACACAATAGATCAAAATTATTAGTGTAAAGCCATGCTGAACCCTGATTTTCAAACTATTAACCACCTAGTCAATATAGTCTTTCATCTTTTTTTCAGCACTGAGTTTTGTATTAATACAGAATGGTGATGTTTTTTGGACTGTGCATCACAGTGAGTCTTGGGGAATGTGAAGGTGTATTTTTCTTTTGTAAAGTAATAGAAAAATGACTATGAAAGTGATCAAAATAGAACCAGTATGAATTACTTTCAGGAAAAAATAAGCCAGACACACTGATTCCCTTTAATATTTGCCAAAATAGTCTTTGAAAAAATTGTGCACCCCAAAGTGTATTCACTCATAAATTTGTAAATCACTCATCTATAGGAGAAAGTCCCCACAAAAGAAACCAGCTGAGAAATGGTGTCTGAAAGTCAACTGAAGAGAGAAATTTAAGAAAGAGAAGATGGTCAACTGTCAAATAATGTAATTTGACCAAGTAAGATGAGGATTAACTATTGATTTTAAGATTTAGTTATGTTTACATAGACTGCTGATGTGTTTGACAATGGAATTTTGATGTTATGATTTAGGGAAGAGTAGGATAAAAAGTCATCAGAGCTAGAATGGTAATTTAAGATTTCAAAGGTACAGAAATACAGAGCAATACATTGCAAAATAAACAGAGGGAAAACTTTGGTTTACTTATTTTTAAATCATAGCATATACACATGCATAGTATATTTGTGGTTTTACTTATAATTTGTACATATACATATATATGCACACACAAAGAATAGATAGGTATATATGTGTGAATGCATATATACATAAGCATATGTGTTTACATATAGTCAAAGCTCTTATTTTTTTTTACATATTCTGCACTTGTGAATTTATCTACATGTTAAAATTTTACTCCCAAATCAGCACCCAATGCTTTCTCTCCTAATCATTCATAGACATAAACAGAGGAGTGAAATTGTTGGCTCATTTGATGTGTATATTCTAGTTAAGATCAAACAAGGCAATGTTCTGCCTTCTTGTTTCCATGTTCTTTAAAGAGTCAGCTTGGTGTCACATATTTGTGCTTTTTGTTGGTGGTTTACTGTTTAAATTTTCTTGTAAGTAGCTAATTGGTGCTATCAAAGTTCCCAGGCATAAGACTACTATGCTATGTCTCAAAGATAAATATGGGTGTTAGATAAATTCCCTCTGTGCACGAGTTATAATACTATTGACTCTAAAATCAATGTTGATGAATCAGCAGTCTGATTAATCAGCCATACATGTGCATGACTCAGGAAAAGAAAGAGGAAATGAAACAAACAGTACTTGAGTCTGCTCCAGAAAGTACTAAAATAACATCTGTTGTATCTTTTGCTATGATTGAAAATTGGCTAAATTTGTAAATTCATGAGATGATTGACTAATCAACAGCAGAGTGGACCATATTATTATGAGACCGGAAGTCAAAGAAATTTATAGTCATTCACATTATCCAAACTCAAGAAAATATTAAACCCATTATCAGCTAGTGCTGACGGGCTCACACATTTCAAAAGGAGGTCTGGCATGAAAATGTTAAAACTGAAGGTGAGGCAGATCTTGTCCTTGAGGAAGTTATGGAGAATTTTTTAAAATACCTGCCAGTGTTCTACATAAAAATGAGTTATATGTAAGAGTAGATTTTCAACTGTGATGAGACACGTTTGTTTTAAAGGAATATTGGCAAGAATACTAAAGAACTCCAAAGTTTCAGGATTTCAATCATTCAAATTCCATGCAATTACTTATATATAAGAAAAAAAATATTAAATACATATCTCTAACTAGAAATATGTAAAACAAAATGTGACCTGAGGTTTTCAGGAACTGACTCTATTTCCACTGGGAACATTTCACGAATTCAGAATTCCTAGTGAATTTACAGAACATAAAGTGTCTATGTGTGTAAACACGTACATGTACTATTTGGAATGTTCTAGAAGATATAAAAATAATTGATAATTATTTAGAGAAGAAACTATTTAAAGAAGAACAGCTATAAATTACTGAGATGTTGGAAACCAAAACATATGTGAACAAGCATATCATTTGACTGGGACAGAGCGTCTATTCATTGTAACACCAGGAAAGACAAATACATATGTACAAGTAAAGTCAAATTGATAGACATGTAAATGGAAGCACTTGGAAGTTCTCCAATTCCTCTATTAATGAAAAGCATGATTAATCACAAAGTGAGGAAAGGAAAAAGGTTATGGAGAAGTTCGAGGAAAGAGGAGCAAATGAGGAGTTGAGTGATAGAATGAATCTACCGGGGAAATATAGGGTAGAATTGCCTGTCAGGACCAAAGTTTCCTTGAGGTTTGTAATCACAAATTTAAAGTGATTCCAGTCAGCATTTTTATGGCTTTTCTCAATCCATTTCCAGTTATTTTTGGTACAGGCAAGATATATGGGCAGAGTTGCATAAACCAGTGTTAAAATTTTGCTATAAGGAAGACTATTAACACTATGATTTAAATATACTTTTAGAATTTTAGAGTTAAAAAGAGATAGCAAAAGCATTTTTTTCTTTAGAAAAATGTTCAAAATGCAGATTTTGGAAACGTGAACTTTTTTCCAAATGTGAGGGACACCTATTATTAGATACCTATTATTAGATGAGCAAATTATTTCTATACAAAGCAGTAATCAGAAGTAATAGCATATTTCTTTCAGGGTAACTTAAATATTAAAATAAAATACAAAGTAGTAAAATAAAAAAGATAGCACCTGTTATAGGATATGACTCACAATTAGTTTTCAAGACATGTTTATTTTCTTCTACCTTTGTCTGTATTTAAAAATAATAAAATAGGGATATTTAGAAACATTTTTCAGAGTTTCAAAATATTTACAGATTTTTTTTCTGCTATTCCCAACTACTTTAAATTCTTTAATGACCTGGACAAAGGAGATTCCTTAATAGAAAAAAGTATGATTCTTTAATACTTTTTAATGAACAAGGGCCAGAGGATGAGAATCTAGCTTGTGATTTATCCTTCTGTATTTTGCTCATCACATTCTTCCTGTATAACAGTCAAGATAGATCAGAGTTTTCTCTGTAAGCAGTTTACCATAAACAAAGAAAATCACAACTTTGAAACTTCTGGAAAGAGTAATATGCTTCAGACAATGTTCCATGGCCCCCAGTTTATTTTCTAAAACCTGAATTATTAATATTGAGGTAACATTCGTTCACAACACTGGGTTTTAGTGGTACAGGTTAACATCACTTTAGATGTATGTTATCACATGACACTGCCACTAACAATCCCTTATCATAGCCCAACAGGCCCTCTCATTCCTTTGTTTCCCACTCCCCACTCTCTACCTGTATGGCATCAAGTCTGCAGTCTGATTTCTAGGGTTTTTTTTTTTTTTTGAGTAGTTTTGTTTGTTATTTTGTTTTATTTCTCTATATTCTATATATGAATGCAATCAATTGGTATTTGTCTCTCCTTCTGACTTACTAAGTTTAGCATAACCACCCAGTTCTACCCATAGTCCACATTATTGTTTTTCTTTTTGTATTTGAATAATGTTCCATTAAGATAAGTACCTTATCTTCTCTGCATGAACTCATCTGTCTGTTGGACAGGCTGGTTAACTGTAGATAGAATAAATATTGTAGCAGACGACTTTGACACCTTTAACCAATTTCCTTCTAGTGATCATCCTTTTCTTTAGAAAAGTGCATATACTTCCCAGCATAAACTCAGAGCAGCTGAGAGTTCTACTGGTTCATGAATGACGTCTCAAGGTTTGAGATTTTAAAGTCTTTGCACTTCACCATGCTGGAGTTATCCATTCCATCAGTTCTTTTCTGATGCTCTATATCAATTTTATGCATAGAGTCAAATTTGTTCCAAAATTAAGCTCACTTCAAGTCTCATAAGGTAGCTTTGATATTTCTCTTCTGAATCCACTCTTGATAAGCATTATTAGTCAACCAATGACTGGATAATACTTTCTCATTCACGTGGTTCAACCTTCTCAAACTTACATCATATGATGTAACAGTTGGAGGAATATTATTTTAATGAGAGTAGACTGTGTACAAATCGGCACACTGAGCATATTTCTGTCATCATTTATTTATTGATATAGCAGAAGTTAATTGTTACAATAATTGTATAAGCTTAGCTACTAAAAGGAGCATAGTCAAGTTCTACTACAATAGGAATGTGTCACACATTATAGAGATTGATTCACAGTATGATTCTGGGAATCTGAAACACTCTGGAGCTCTTGAGGAAATGTTAGTTGAGCTAAATTTCAAACAATGAACTCGAATTAACTATGATGATTGGAGGTGAGGTAGAGAAGAGTGACTATTTCAGAAGAAACATGTTTTTCTGAAGATACAGCAGAATGGAATGAGGTAATAACATGGGAGGTTGAAAGTGTCAGGAAGAATAGTGGTATGAGATGAAGCTAGAGAGCAAATGTCACATCATGCAGGAAATAAAGGCTTCCCTTGGACTTTGTTATTTGTCTCGACAACAAGGGGCATACTCTACAAGTGATTAGGGAAGAGTGAACAGATATAGCCACAATTTGGGGAGATCGGTTATGAAGTCATTGTGGCATGTCATGATGATGAGAAATGACAGCAGAGTGGACTGTTATGGTATAAGACAAGAAGAAAAAGTGAGAAGGTTTAACAGAAATGTGGTAGGAAGAATCAGAAAGATATTATGACTGAAGTAGCTTGGGGTCTAGAGTGATGAGTGAATGCCAATCAATTAGATGGAAAACTTGAAGTTTTATCTATTTACCCTACACAGATATAAGGAATATATTTTAGAATGATTACCTTTTTATTTTTTTATTTTATTTTATTTTTTTATTGAAGCAAAACAGGTTTATTTTACAAAGTTGAGTTGCAAAAACTTTCTTGCTTATACTCCCTCAATCATGGCTGCCACAGTCAGACAGAAAGCGCAAGGACACTTTTTTCTTGCATCTTGAATAGAATGATTACTTTTTATAGTATCTAAAAAATAATATTACTCAGATTATCATTCAGAAAGTTAAAAAGTTTCCTTTCACCTCTGTTCTTTGTTCTGAACTAAGATGGGAAACTGGACAGACTGAGAATATCAGGTTGAGTGTGGGGATTCAGCTACTGGAAGGACCAACTCCCCAAATGGGTTTAATTATTTGACAATGCAGCCTTAGCTACTGAAGAAGGTATTTTAATTCCATTACCGATCCTTTTGGATAATACATATTATTATCAACCTTTTAATAATTAAACAATCTATTTCATATGAGAAAAACACAGTGCCCTATTGTATGCCAGTCCACTGTGTTAGTATTCTGAGTGATCCAGTGGCTCTTTCACAGGGGAAAAGTTGGTAAATAATGGAGGGAAGCTATCACCTCTGTTTTTGTTGCTCCTCGCTTGGTTCATCACTGTGCTGCATTCCAGAGCAGGAAGGGAGAGTCCAAGAGCAAGGTGTCCCCATTCCCTCCCATTGCTACTGTCATAACTCAGAACTAAAGTCTCAATTGTGACCCAAGGCAAGCTTCACAAGTTTTTCAAGGGATTAGAAATCTTTTTATTTCCCTTTTGATCAGAGTTTCACATTCTGATTTGTCTCAGAGAAAATGGGTTAGGTGAGTCCATTTCTTTCTATTATCAAAAGCTTTATACAGTGAAGAGGAGGTATAGATAGATGTGTTTGAGATAGTGCTGGTTGAAAAAGTTGGGTGTATTTTGGCTAGATAGAACCTATAGAAAGTATGAAGTGTCATATAAAAAGTACCTGACAGTAGTTTAACACTTTCAAAAGTACCAAATGAAAGCACAGTTATAGTTTGTTTTACAGTTACTCCAAAAATAAACCTATTGTTCACCTAAAAAGAGAAATCTTTAGATTCTTTTCAAATATAGAACACTGAGATTCTTTTACCATAGATTATTAGTGTTCATGTACCCATCTCTTTCAAATTCCTTTTAAGTGTGTTTTAATATAAATTTTCCTGTTATTAGAAGATTGACCAGATAGCTCTAATTAAAAGTTTAAAAGGGTTCTTTCAATTTAAGTGATTTAAACTGCCAGGAGTCTTTGGAAGTTTATGGTTAATAGCATGATTTGCAATGTGCTTTCATAGCGTGCTTGGTTGATGCAAAAGTAACAATTTAACTCTGTCTTTAAGCTCGTCTACTGAATTATCCTTTGCTCACACTACCACCTCTAAGTAGCCTGGATGTCTACATGGCTGTTACAAAATTAAAAAAAGAAATTCTAAAAGTAAGAACTGCTTTTCCTGCCCTTCATTAAACTCCCTCTCCCTCTTCATTAAACTACCTGCAATGTAGCATTGCAGGTAATGAGTTCCATCTAGGTATCATCAACTTCACCCATGAAAAAATAGTAAATAAAAGTCCTGAGTTGAGAACTATCTTCAGAGAAGCCATAAAAATGTATAACTAAAAAATTGTGAAGCAAATTTTTAGAACCCAGAAGTACTGTCCATATACTGCCATCTTGTCTCATTCTCCACTAAATGAAGCCTTCAGAGGCCCAGTAAAGAAAGCCATTCAGCTAAATAGCTCATCATCAAAACCCCAAGTAAAGGTTCTTTTTATGATTCTTCCCAATTTCACCTTTATTTACTGTTTGATTGGGTCAGAGATCTTTATCACAAGGAAACTAGATCCATTAGAATTCTAATATGCACCAGGTGAATCAGAGTTTCAGAGCTGTAAGAGCAAAAGTTGATAAAACTGACTCATTTTTTTAACGTAGATAAATGGGTGGCATGGGTTTTGTTTGTCCCAGAAAAACTGAAGGCTCACTTAGGGGACTTACAAGTCGAGTTAAATTGCAGAAAGAAATTTGCCTGATAAGACTACATAGACAATGATGATTGGAGTTAAAATGAAAAGCATTGACTTGGACATTACTATAAATAAGTTATGACAAACAGGCTGTCAATTCCCCTTAACACTGTCCAGAAGGAAATTTAACTAAATGACAAAAGATATTGAGACAAACAGAAGTGCAACAACAACTTGGCATTATAGTTAGTGTAGGGACTTTTTCACTATAGCATCTGAGTGTTTTCTTTCAAACTGCCTCATTTGCCCATTCAGCATTCTAATAGAAGTTATTAGCCTTGTCTTTCAGATGGAGATACTGAAGCATAGGACAGTGTTGGGACTTTCCTGGTATCAAAAATCAAACCAAAACAAAAAAACCTTTTTGCAGTATCTTAGAACTAGAATCCAAGTATCTAGGTTTTTAGGTCAATACTTTTAGTCATTAGATTTCAATGTTTTCTGACCTTGGGCCTCTCACAATACCTGAATGTATTATTGAAGTACTCTGTAAAATCTTCCCCAAGGATCTCTAAGAACAACCCACATTGCTTTTGTGCTTTTGGTATAATCTTAGAAGGTAGAGAAACAGTATTTTCCTGCCTTTTAAGGCTGTATCTTTCTATCTTAAAGTAGGTCAACAAAGGGAGTGTAATTCGCAATATGGGAAGCATTTCAAATCACCCACAGTGGACTTGAACTTTGAGTTCTAGAATAACAGTTGTACATTGGCCTAGTTCAATTTTATTTTCTCTAATGGCTTTAAGGCCCATTGTTTAAAATTGGGCTTATATGGGGCCAGGATAAAGGAGACTGTAGCAAACATAGCATAAACTCTCTTTAATCCATTGTTTCAAGCACCAAATAACTTTTAGAGTGTTGTTTATTTTGTATAACTTACATTGTACTGGGAATGTATTGGGAATGAGGCACAGGCTGATCCAGATAGATTCTATCAATAGAAATCAGTGATTTGCTTAGTCTAAGGATGAAAGACTTTAAGGAAGCATATATAGCAATGCTATTCCTAAAGCTGACTTTATAATATCATCACCTGGGGTTTTCTGTAAATTATATTTTGGGGTCTTCTGTACAAACTGAGTCTCATTTAGAGTAAAGAGAATGTTACCAGTTTTTTCAGTTGAAAGTTTCACAAGCTATTTAATATTTAGGCAAGTATGAAAGACAAATTTAATCAAACTCTACCAAGTGAAAAAGAGAAGCAACATCTATCTTTAGAAAAATAGCCAGGATTTTGTGAACTGGAAAAGTATAGTTTCTCGAATAATCTGTCCCTTGAAAGACCACAGGTGTCTCAGTTTATGAAATTTTGTTAATTATGCACTCCCTAAGTTTTAATATAGAAAACAAATTATTTTAGTTAAAATAAGAAAATCTGCAGTTCTGTGGGGGAATATTTTCAGTTTTGCTTTTTAAGAAAGTATAAACCTTTGCAACATTATATAAAATAAATTTATTAAAGAGTCTTGGACATGACAAATGGAATATGCAATTTTCAAACATCACCATACAGTTTTGGAGGCTGAAAAAGAAGTGCCCACCTCAGTATGAATCCATGTTTAATTTCAAATAGATACATATGGTTACTAGAGACATTTGAAATTTTTTATGCCTACATATTCTTTTAATGTATTTGGGAGATTCTTAGAAGCTGTGATATTCTAGGTTGAATGAGCACACTTAGTACCGAGAGCTTGTGAGGCCAGAAAGTAAAGCACCAAATCCAAAATAAGGTTATAGTAGATTAAGTCAGAGATAAAAGAATCATCTGGAAAAACTCCCCATCCTGGCTGTACTGGGCCAAGCCTACAGTCCCAGCCTGGGAGACTGAGACAAGAGGATCAGCTTGAGCCCAGGAAGTTCGGGCAGTGGTGTGCTGTAAAGATCAGGTGTCCAACACTGAGTTAGGCATCAGTTTGGTGACCTCCCAGGAGTTGGGCATCATCCGCTTGCCTAAAAAGAGGTGAAGCTCACTCAAGTCAGAAAAAGAGTGGGTGGAAATGCCATTCTAGTGGGATGGCTCCTGTGAATAAGCTCTGCCTTCAAGCCTGGGCAATACAGTGAGACTCCCGTGTCTTTTGCTGTACTTCTTCCTTGATTTAATCATTTCTTTTGCTATTTCTCCCTCTTAATTTAAGAATCCTGAATCTCCTAAATGAATAGTAAATTTGTCTCTTGCCTCCCTACCCCAAAAGAATTCCCATCAGCAAACATGAAAACATTTGAACAAAATAGATACACTGGTTTATAAAACAAAGTAAGATACCCATGAATCCCTTAGGAATGAATAAACTCTAGATGGATGGAGGGAATGGAGGAAAACAAATCCAAATACAGAAAAAAAAGAGAGAAATCTCCAAATAATTACTGTCACTACAGACCTTTGAATGATATAGGCTATATATGCCACTTCTTCAGCATGGTTATCTATAGTGACTTCTTTCAAAGTATACAAGAAAAGGAGGGCAAGTTTAGAGTGGGGGAAACAGACAAACCCCTTGGAATTGGGTGATGGAACACCCACAATGTCATATTGCTATACACACCCTAGAAGTGAAGGGAGGAAAATGGTATTTTGCCTCTCTGTTATGCTTCTTAGAAATATAGCACAGCAGCCTACTCATGGAAACATACAAGCCAAATCCTAATTTAAGGAGACTGCAGAATACCTGACTAGTATTCTGCAAAATTGTCAATGATGTCAAATAAACAACAACAGGGAATGTTTGAGAAACATTTATAACCTGAGAGGATTTGACATATGAATGCAATTTTGTATCCTAGATGGTTTCCTGGAACAGAAAGAGGACAATTAGGAAATCTGAATAAAGTTAGAAAATAATAATGTAATGATTCATTATTCATGAATGACACAAATCTATTATTCTATCTATGCTCATAATAGAATAAATGGTGCTAGAGTATATGGGTATTCTTGCACTATTTTCACAATAATTCTATATTCTAAAAGTGTTCTGAAATTTTTTTAAAAAATCATTAAAATAAACAGCAGTTCATTCTCTCTTTGGAAAGAATGGATTTCTAATCTGTCCTTTGTTCCTGAACAGAGTTATACATGATTCTTATCTATCACAGTAAGTAAAGGTCATCATAGTCTCTATCTGGAGTTGCTTACATTTTATCAATAATTTCAGAAGTCAATCATGGAGAAATTTTTCCACATTAAATCTAGAGTCAACCATTACAAATACTATATATGCCATAATAGTTTCACATTACCAGGAACTAGTTCCATATTCTATGAAGCATAGTTCACTTTTTCAAGATAGAAAATCTCCAAATATTGCTCTCCCACTAGTAATGAAGCCTATATTTTTCATGGTCACTAGCCCTGCCAAGTTATTTTTCTCTTGGATATTCTCATGGATTTTTTTTCACCAACAGTGGCTGCTGTTCAAACTTACATAATAGAATTGTCACACTTTATAAACTGTGTAGAATATTCTGATCCTTTTCATTTGAAGAGGTCCTCTATTTCATGCCCAACTAGCTTTGAGGTCCTTCGGAGATAATCAAGTAGTCATTGGCACCTTGCATGTAATAGCCACTGCGGCGTGAAGAGTCCATAAATTCAATTCTCTGTGCAAAAGCCATGGAAAACAGAGTCTTCCTGCTTAAATCACTGGCAAGCTACTCTATTAGATTTTTGAAGCTGACCCTGATATACAAGATTTTGAAGGAAATCTTCCATTATTGATTACACAATATTAGGTGACTTAGATGTAAATTTCAAAAACTGCTTTCTCCATAGAGTAATATTATGCACTGGCTTTTCTATTTCTTATTATATTGCTGCTATTTTTGTGATTCACCCTACCACAATGATTTGTGGTCATAATCTCTGCAGCCTTAGGTAGACCATTGTCCTGATTCAGTGTGATAATATGATCTACCCTGAGAATTCATTGCAAGCTATTTTTCCTGCTACATATCAGATGGTGAGTTACTGTTGCACATCTTAAACTAGTTACAAGTTAGAATTCCACCAAACTAGCAGAAACTGCCAGTTATTTGTAGCTGAATTGTAGCAATTTTAGAAACAGGTGGCGCTCTCCCACTTGCTCTAATTGAAGTCTTCCCATGTTCGATTGAAGAGAAGTGTATGGACTAATCTTCACCATTTTCATGAACATTACCTATAAATCTCATCTTAAAATCTGCAGTCTTGCTCCTATATGTTCAAGTTAGATTTTTTTTTAAATATATAGCCCTATCTTACTCAAATTGTATATTTTTCCTATAACAGTCAAAGAACAACAGGAGAAAAAGATGTTGAAATGCCCTCATGCTCATCTTTTGCTACTTTATAATGGGGAAAGATAACATGGCATCATTAAGTTAGTCTAAGCAAACCAATCCCAAAAAAGGTGACTAATACCATATATGCATATATATGTATACATACACCCACATGGAGAGACATGTTACAGTTAACACTATAAATCCCAATGTAAATTCGAGAATCACAAAGAATTCACATAAAGAAACCACTCTATTTTTTAATTTTTATTTTTTTAAAAAATCTATAAATTTGAGGTTGTATTTCAAATTCAACAAAATGATGGAAAATTCTAAATTTAAAAGAAAGGGAATCCATATTTTGACTCATTCCATTTCAACAAACTTACTGGTTTTACCCTTATAACAACAGAATCCCTACTAAATATTTTCAGTATTTCTATTGTTTAATAATCTCTAACTTAATCTATACCCATCACTATCATAAAGAGTGGAAGTAAAAATACCAACTCTCCTTATAGTTAATTTAGTTCCACATTTTTTCTGGAGTATCTGTTTTTTAAGTAGCTAATGGCATAACATATCTATACAAAGCACAGTCACATTGTCAAATAACTCTAAATTTTCATTAAATTCGACCTATTATGTACTAAGGATAACTTCCTAAGTTTACCTAAGTTAAAACATAGAGATTTTCCAATGATGTAAACAATTACCCATTTCAGTTAATCTGGAGAAAGGATTATTTTTGTGTCTTCCAATACCCATTTAGCATTTAGTAAAATAAAATTTTAAGTTAAGAATATTTTCCAGACCCACTTTTAAAATTTACTTGGTGTATGTTTATCTCATGATAAAATAGAAATTGCACAGAATTTGGTATAAAATAGGATAATTTTAAAACATCAAACCTATCCCATGCTGTCTGTGGGACCCAGAACAAGTTATTGATTTTGTTATTTTCAGTTTCTTTTTTAATTTATGATATAAAGTGCATGCTGTTTATATAACAATCATTTTATTTAAAGTAGTAAAAAAAAGAAAATAAATACCTCTAGGGGAAAAATAGGTACTGAATATTAGATACTGAGTAATACATAAATTATAGGTGTGATTTCTAGAAAATATTCATGATAATAGCAAAAATGAGTTCATAAGACTTCTTTTTTGAAGTGCATGGAAACCAATTAGAGCAAACTGAAGATCATTACCTGTATCTAAAACTGCTGCAGGTGAGCTATGAAAATATTAAACATAGACTGTCTCCCCTCCATATCACTTTCTCCTGGAAAAAGCCTTAGACTTTAGTTTCTTTCTTCATTCAATAAATAACTTTGATCATGTTGACTTTGCCAGGCACTATGCTAGGCATTAGTATATGGGTAGACAAAGAGATTCACAGGTTTTACTTTAATGGATCTTGCACTGGAGTGAAAAATATTTATCAGGGTGACCTTGGGCAAGTGTATAAATGTTTCTTTGCTGATAAAGGGAATGACTTTAATATTATGAGGTTGAATTTAAATGAAAAGTAAAATACAAATGTGATTTGTAAGCAGTAAAATGCTGAACAAAACTGAATTCTTATTGTGTTCAAAATGAACATGTATTTATAGATATGATATCAAAATGAGATATAGAAAGGAAGTACTTGATAGCTTCCAAAATATTTCATGTAAAGTAATAAAATAATTTACTATAGTTATAAAGTAAAAGTACTTGTCATGCAGTTAGATTTATGTGCTGGAAATTTCATTCACAACAAGATTCACTGATAATGCAAATATCCAAAAATGTCAGGGTTGTGTCTATTACATTTGTTGTTATATTCTCAGCTCCTGTCTCCATAAATGTACCTTGGTGATCTCTCTGTAAATCACTCCTAAAGGGAAGTTTAAATACTTAAGACCAAAAAGCAAGCAAATGAATAAAATCTAACTAAGAAAAAAGTGCCATTTTACGAACAAAATTTGAAACTCATGGACAGCAAAGTTAAAGACAAATGAAATAACTATCAGTTCAAAATTTTATAAGGACAGAGACTTCCAGAGACTTCCAGCTGTTATACTTTTGATCTACTGTTAGTTATTTAGCCCTGGCTGTTCATCTACTCAGTACAAATCTTGAAAATGACGCCTATAGCATAAGAAAAATCCCCAGATTGATCCAAGATTATGAGAAAGTATCTATCAAAAGCATGAATGACTTCTTGTAAGTACATAGCACAGAGTGATTTATGGAAACAGTCATTACAGGTGCCACAGTAAAAGGTTCAAAATACATATGAAGAATAAATATAGAGATACCAAGAACTGTAAAATGTAGTCACTTAGAATACAATTAAATAAACATTTGGAAACTACTATTCAAATGTAATTATGTAAATGTACCACAGTGAAAAATATCTATCACAGAGCACATAATTTATGATCATTTCTGATATTAAATTTTTATTATGCATTATTATTAGCATTTTAAGATATGCTACAAGAAGAGGATTCTTTCTGTTCATGGATAACTAAAAGAGTCATTAATCATGTTCCATGAAGCCTGAGTAGTTTATATCTTACAAGTATTGCAATAATTCTAATATTGTTTGTAAGCTTAATGAATCCATTTTTTCCCCCAAAACTATTAGTTAATTTATAAACTGCAGGAGATTCTCTTTGGTTGTAACTGGCAAAATATGATAGGAATAAATTCTGTAAAGCATCTTTGAGTATATATTTCTAAAACAAATCAACAGGGTTGGATTAAAATTATCACCAAAGTAGTTTATTTTGTCATTATTTAAATGTTATTTCTAAAAGTAGGTATAACTCTAACAAAATATGTATAGGATTTGTATAAGGAAAACTACCAAACTCTAAAGAAAAATATCAAGAAGAATAAATAAGTGGAAAAAAATCTATTCTCATGAACCTGAAGATTTAATCTTGGCAAAATTTCTGCTGTTCCCAACTTGCAATGAAAATCTCAGGAAGTTACTTTGTACATATTGATAAATTATTCTAAATTCTATCCAACTGATTCAGTGTAGGCAACTCAATATAAAATAAGAAATACAATGGGAGTACTAGATTTACCTGATATCAAGACATTCTCATGAATATTAATGAATGAGATTAATTATGAATATTAATCTCTAATTTTATACATATTTATCTCTAAGAAAAAATGTTAAGCTTGAGAATAAATGACTGTGCTTTTTTAAAAAGCAAAAAATAAATCTAAGAGAATCAGAACGAACAAATGGACTGGAATAAGTAAAAGGACAATAAACATAATTAAAATCAGATCTATTTCTTTATGAAGATCCACAATCTAGACAGAATGAAAAACTGAATCTTTAAAAGCAAATAACAAAATAAACAAAGAAAGACAAAAAGTAGAGGCAGAAATTAAAGATTAAAACAGAGAAAAAAATGTCACATTTTTGTAAACAGCACTGTTTTCAATTTTAAACTATACAAAATGGATGAATTTTGGGGAAAAATAGATGTTTGTAGTAATAGAAACAATCAAATTTTCTGCAATAATTAAAAATTTTAGCTCTAAATGAACACGCTTTATCCTTTGGGTCATATAAATTCTAAAATGAGGATCCTAAATTATTCATCTATTCTTGTTTAGAAAAATATATTTTGATTATAATAACAGAACTTAGGATGAAATTCAAATATCCTTATTAACAAAATTTAGGATTGAGCCATTGTAATTCATTTCACCATGTGTTTCCTGAGAAAAGAAACCAAAATGTGTGCATTTTTATGGCTCTAGTGTCTATCTTAGTAATATGTGACACTTAATGAGTCCTGCATAATAGCTGTTTAGTTGGTGAAACTAGCATAGTGAGCAATAGATGGTTACCATTTATAGATATAACAGAATACTAATAGGAAAAATAATAGTTATTATACAAAGATATTGATTAAAATGAGATAGTAATAGTCCTATAAGATCGTGCTTTCTTACATTTAAATGAAGTAGCAGATTTTCTTCTGTTTAAGGAAATATGCAAATATGTGTTCTCCTTTTAGGAGAGCAAGTCTTATACTTAACCAAATTGCAGTGATCAGATATATCTTCATCCCTCTGTTCTCAAAGATTATTCTCTGTATGATAGATGTACTATTCTGCTTATTAGATAATCTGGGTATTATTACTCTTGTACAAATTTAACAACTTTCACCCCTCTTCTCGTTTTAGGTTCAGAATTGAGATAGAGTGAGAGGCAGTGGTGGGGAAGTGGAGAGACAAGACATATTCACTCAAAAGTTGAAAATGATCACTTCAGCCTTTTGGTTAATATCAAGTGAAAAAAAGTTGAAGATGATGATATTTGTATTGCTATTAAAACTGAATTAGGACAGAGCTTGGGATATTTAGTCATATGACTTAATAATATAGTTATGTAAAATGTGCAGATATATGTGGCAGAATGTAATATGTCTCACAGGACAGATTCCCACAGGACGGATTCTGTCCCACTGTATCTCCACGAAATGGAAAACAGAGCAAGGTACACCTTCTCTGTGGGTAAATATTCCCAGAAGAAATAAAGAAGGTGCTAAAGATATTCAGAAATTCCTTGCAAACATACCGTAGAAAGACATGAGAAGTGAGGAAAGATGTCAGTAATACTAAACAGTGGCTAATACAAGTCATTACAAAAAGAAAAGAAGCCAAGGAGAAAAAAGATTCAATCCTAACAGTAAACAGAGTACAGAGAATACTCTTATTTCTTATAATTAAGACTACATTTTGGAATCTTTTCTACTTATACGATGACAGACACCATGTTTCCCAGATTTGTCTATCCAACATAAGAATAAAAGTCTGTTTTACCTATCTACATCCATTAAATTCCCAAAACCAAACACCTAAAACAAAATCCATATAGATATGAGAGAAACTAATCAGAAGATCTGTGAATGATTAGAAAGCAAAAGCATGCTCTATGAATCCTGCAGCGTAGTTAAGTCCTGGGCTGGCAGGTGACGTCACCTCCAAAAGCAAGTCTCTAATAATTGTGAACGTGCTTTAGTCAGGTGTCTGGGCGAGAACACTTCATGGTTTTCATATAGTGCTCACAGACTTGGCTTAAGTTTCTTCTCCTAAGACAGATACAATAATATGAATTCCTAAAGATATTTCTTATCTTTCAAATACTTTCATCACATATTCTATTTTCAGATAATTAATTATATACCGTAAATACCATGGTTGCTATTTTCAACATTTTACTAAAGTTTTTGAAATGATACAACTGCCCAGCTCTTCTGTTTTGTATCCTTTAGTGCAACTTTGTGCTCTTAAATCAGATTAAACATATGTACCATTATATAACTGATAAGGAATAGAAAGAAAATTAACTACAGCACAGCTATTATTATTCAAATTGCTTCAAAATAAAGCTATATACTACAGTATGGTATGAAAAACAAGTGTGGGGTTGAAGCCAATCCCAAGTTCACGTTCTCGTTCTTTCCTTGACTAATACCTCACTTTAGGAAATTCACTTAATTTCCCTACGCATCATGATTAAAATCATTGCATGCCTTTAAGCTATTACATTCCAGTTTTTTAAGCTAAAACCATATTCACCAAACTCTAAAGCATTGCATTGTAAGTTCTTTGCCATATCCTCACAATCATTGTTTGTTTGTTTGTTTTTTATTTGATAGACTCGAAGTAGTCTTCTATTGTTTCTCCTATTTGTTTATAATCTTATTTCAGGATATTATGAAGAAAGATCTTTGTACCAAAAAGTGCCAAATAAGTTGAGGACTTTCAGACTTTGAAAGAAGCCAAAGCAAACTTTAGATAAGGTTGATTTTCTTAGACATTCACATCAGGATGTGTTTGAATAAAGACAGTTTGTTTACTATTCACAGGAGCTGCACTAGAATCTAACTCAAAACCTATAAATCACATTTTGAAAAGAGCACGGCAATCCTAGAAACTGGGCTGAAGAGTTTCTTGAATAAGATTGCATATCAAATTATGTATGGAAGGCGACTGAATTTCCCATTCTGCACTGTATCTAATTAAAATGGATATAATTCACACATGTTTTCTACCCACAATCTGTATGTGAGTAGAGTTTTGTCTAAGAATCAGAGTTCAACAATGAATGGCTAGTTAGATCACTAGTAAATAAAACCAGAGCCTTAGAAGTAAACTTTCAAATTCTCTAAGGACACAAACCAGCTACAAACCAAAAACATGCACTAATATTTTTTTCATGAAAAAACTTTTTGAAAAGTTTTTCCTTGAGGCCTAGACTTCTTCATATTAAATTAATATTTACCAAGTATACTTATCTCAAATCCAAAATTAGAAATAAATTCAGTAAAAGATAGCAATGAAGAAACAGCAAAAATCGAGTGTACTGACTACAAGTATCTAAAGAAACCAAAAAAAGAGGTAAAAACATTTTTTATATAAATACACATAAAAGCTTAGCAGCCTGGGGTCATTTGTATAAAGCTAATTAGCCTTTTACCACAAATTAACTTTTTAGATTATCTTTGTTTTAAAAGTAAACACAACACCAAATGTTAAGTTATGCTTCTTACAATCTATTCCAAAGAGCATAAAAATCAATACAAATTTAAAATATTACCTAAGTAGTTTTTCAATGTAGAATGTACAAACCAATCATTACTTTCACAGGAAAGGTTGCACTTATGCAAATTATTTTTATGTCTATGTAATGTTGGAAGAGTAAGCCATGTTTCACTCCAGAGTTGACTAAATCTCAAACTCTTCAAATCTATAAGATTAACCATCAGGATTTTAAATGCCTTCAATTCCGTGTTGCCTTAAGACAAGTAAACATTCGCTTGACTTATTTTATGGTCTGTCTTCTTCACTAGCAGAATGGGACTGTTAAATCCACAACCCCTAAATTAATTCTGTAAAGTGATAGTTGTGTAATAACTTTTACTTTTGATTTGTTGTTTAGGAGGAAGAATAATCAGCACACTCCTGTGTTCATTGCAGCACTATTTACAATAGCCAGGTTATAGAGATAACATCGATGCCTGGGGACCTGCACAGCTGGTATTAATCTCACAACATCTTTATTATTTAAGAGTCTATTTTAACTCATCCATGGCCAGTTTCCTCAATTAGAAATCCATATCTAACACAATTAATAAACTATTAATACATGAAGAAATAGCTAATTCTAACCTAATTCTAACAGAGAATAGTGACAGCAGTAAGCCTAAAAGGATTTCTAGGTTGTTATATAAAGCCTTTCTGTAAGTCACCAGTAGAGTTGTTTATGTATTTCTTTTCTTTCTTTTTCCAATTTGTATTTCTTTTCTTTCTTTTTCCAAATTGAGATGCAATGGACATATGTGACTGTGTAAGTTCAAAGTGTCCAGCGTACTGATTTGACATTTGTATGTTATGAAATTGTTATCACAGTGTTTAGTTAGCATGCATCATTTTACATAGGTGAAATGAAAAAGAGAAAAAATATCCTTGTGATGAGAACTCTTTAGAATTTATTCAGCTTTTATGTATCTCATTACAATGGTATTAACTATACTCATCATGCTGTATATAACATCCCTAGTAAGTTCTTATTGTGTTATAATTGGAGCTTCATAGCATTTAACCCCCCTCCAATAAAGTGCAGTGAAATTAAAAACAACAACAACAAAAAAGGATATTATTAGAACTATGTTCCTTTGGAAGCTCTAGAAGAGAATCCAGTCCCTTGACCTTTCCATCCTCTACAGGTTCTTAACAATGCTTAGTTCATGGTCCCTTCCTCCATCTTCAAATCCACAAACATTGCATTATTCTAAGTATTTTTCTGATGTTCATTTCCCTCTGAGTTTTCTTTTCACGTAAATAATTCAAGATAACCTCCCTGTTTTAAAGTCAGGCGATTAGCAAATTTAACTTTTTCTGCCACCTAAATTCCCCATTGTGTGTCCTAACATGTTCACAAATTCTGGGGATTAGGACATATGCATCTTTCAGAACTATAATTCTGTATGCCAAAACTCCTCTGAGAGGAGTACAATTATTCTAACCTGTAATGAAGCTTTCTTTTTGCATTTTGATTCAGAACAACTAATATTTAGTGTTGGTATTCCTACAATTCAGGGCTGAATACACAGAAAAATTCCAGGGAATATTAAATTGCATATTTATTATTGCATATATGTTGTTTAAAGTACTAATAACAAATGCCCATATGTAAGTTCATAACTTTGACCATAACAAAACTTTTTCTAAGGTTACATAATATTAGTAGTTATAATTCACCTACCATTGTTTTAAAAAGTTAAAATGATAAAATTACTAATTTTATATCAATCTTGGCAGTTATCACTAAACAAATCTGAAGTACATTTTAACTAGTTATCTAGTTTTTATTATAGGAAGGATGTCAACATTGAGGTTAACTAACCTTGAAACATGTTTAGAAGGACAGATTTAAATATGCAGTAGACTTCCTGCATGCAACAATTTTGGGACAATAAAATTCTATATTATTTGCCATAATTATTAACACATAATAACTACCCTTTAGTGCCTTGAAATTCACATTTTTTCACATTCTGATCAGTACATTGAATTTGTGCATTTGCTATTTGTTACCCATGTGTTGTAGAAAAAAACACCTTGCCTTTTCAATCTCAGTTTCTTTGTACAGAGAATGTAAAAAAGTATCAATTTGTCTTGAGAATTAGAATGAGCTTCTGAATATGAAAGCACTTATAAACTGTGAAGAGACATCATTAATATTATTCTGGGGGCACTGGTTTAAAAAGTTCAGAAATTCTGAAATCTTAAATGGGTATCAGATTGTTCCACTTCTCAGAATAGCAAGTCAATGAGCTGTTTTATTTTCCATTTCAACAGTGCATAATTATTAAAGCAAAACCCAAGAAACATTTCTGTGCCAAAATTCAGAAGTTTTTCCCTAGGCATCTAACACCAATTGTTCTCCTAGCAAAACATTCTAACAAAAAAAATATTCCAGAAACTGTTCTCCAAGTGCATGTCTGCAATTTCAAACAGACTCACGCGGCCATCTGCTCCTTCTGATAAGAGACTCATCTGTCTGCAGAGAAGGTAGGGAAAAGGCTCACTAGAAAGAATAATGCAATTTTGCAAGCCCCACAGCCTCACTGGGTGGCTCATGGACATGCACCAACTAATTAGGGGTCAAACCAACATTTTTAGGAGGTATTTGGATGGGATTTGAATTCATTGTGGCTGCACTCTGAACAGCACTACACACAGCTACTGGTGTAATTTGGACAATGACTCCAGCATCTGCTACCTTTCAGCAACAAGGCATAACAAGAGAGGAGTGTGATTAAGGGAATTCACTTACCTCAATGGTTTTCATGACTTTTAAAAAAGCTGAAAAGAGTTATGCTCCTACATGGACAAGGAAGTGTGTGTGTGTGTGTGTGTGTGTGTGTGTGTGTGTGTGTGTGTGTTTGCGCTTGTATAGGCTATAAGAATATAAGGAAATATGGATAGATATAGGATTTAAGAATAAGGTAGCTTTCTTATAGTAAAGACAATTCTAGGTAGTCTATTCCTACCCTCTCCTGAGCCTGGCCAACTCAGGTTGTCCTATTGTTCTATCTCCTTTTTTCCTAATTCTTCATTTCCCTTTTCTTAAATAAATTTTCTTCTATATCCCCTTTAAAAAGTATAGAACTAAAAACTTTTGAAATTATCCAATAAAAATCATTCAATTCAAAATAATTATCAGGGTTTTAGTCACTAATATGACATATTCAACTATACAGCCTGTATGATTTTTGTTATATCTATATTGGGTTTATATTGAGAAACTTATTTGAAGATATTTGCTTACATATGCATGGCAATGTATGCATAGAAAATTTCTGGAGGTATATGCAGAAAACATGTTAGTAACATTTGGGGCATTGAACAAACTTTTGGTTAGTAAGGAAGTTTGGACAGGAGAAATTTTAACTCTTTAACAATTAGCTCCTGTACTGATTATTTTAAAATCTCCAGCCTATATTACTTTAAATAATTAAAAAACAGTAACCTAATCAAGAAAGGACTGAAAATGAAATCTAATTTGATCTAATCAGTCTAATTTTGAAGTAATTTTACACTTGGAATCAGGAAACCAAGCTCGTTTTCTCTTCTCATATTACTTTAATTGTTATTGAAAGACTTCTAAGCAACCTTCCTTATTCATCACTGAAATCTGAACAATATAATAAGATCTTGCTCACCTTTCAAATATTTATGGCCAAAGCCAGATTTATTGTAACAAGCTGTATTGTTAATATTATTATGTTAATGAGCTGTGCTCCAGTGTCCAGCTTCCATGATGGAGATAGTTTTGTAGATATTCAGAAGAAAATTTCCATTTGCTTGAATAATTCAGTTAATGTTATCAACAGAGCCAGCTATTCATTCACAATACAAAAAAATTATGTTTTAAATGAATGACATTTGAAAATTTTGCATATTAGCTTTATCATAAACTATATGCTGTTTTAAGTACAAAAATTACTGGGTCATCAATATATTTATTCAAAAGCTCACATTTGGTATTTTTTTACACTCATAGCCCATTTCTTAAATTTCTGTAGTGTGATGATAAAGATATTTGTAGTTAGTTGCATGTGGTATTTTTTTTTCCATTCAATAGTTCATTTAAAAAAATTCTATACTATGATGCTAAAGAAATTTGTAGCTAGTTGCAATTATACTATGGTTCAGTTTTTGTGGGCCTCAGTAAAATATAGCAAAATGAAAACAATATGGCGAAAATACTCCACGCAGAGGGCAGGCATCTTCTTCTTTACAAAGGTTTTCAGAGATATAAAAAGTGTTAGATTTTTAGCACAACATTTTTCCTTGCTATGCACTATTTGCATACAAGAAGAGTCATTCCAAACAAGATAAGGAAAACCTCTCTCGTTAATGGTCCCTAAGAAAACTTAGGGACAAACTAAAATGACCTTCTGATGTAGGGCTGGTGCCCCTGGCTTTTCCTTATCGATGTTGGCCCTATCAAAGATTAGTGACCATCCCTACACTACCCCTCCCTTATTTAATCTTTGCCTGGAAATGTTAATTGTCTCTCAGGATTGCTTGTCTTCTTTGGATTTCACCAGGTCCTTGCCCTGTGTCCCTATAAATACTTCTTCCTTTTGTTAATAAAGTTGTCTCATGGTTCATACTTCCATTTAACCCCCGGCTATGGCTGGGCCATCTCTTCTCTCGGTTCATTTCTCTTACTTGTGTCTGGCAACCAACATTTCCTCAGTGGAACATTCTTCCATTTCCATCTTTATCCCTTCACAAAAGACAGGCAAGTAACAGCATAGTATCTGGTATATTTTCTATAACTCTCAAGAAAATCACTGCATTTTATAGATATTATCTTATAAATTTCCAGATTTCTTTGAGGTTTGGAGAAATTATGTAATATTATAGTCACCTTACTAAACAGAATGAGGTCATGAAGAAGACATATTATATTCCAAAAAGCATGACAACTCAAAAACTCACTTCATCTTACCGATTCTGTGTTTCCATTAATTTGGCGTTTTCACATGATACCCAGATTGACTCTTGTTTTACTCCTAAAATTTATGAGTAGCATCAATATCTTCTGCAAATCTACTAGAAATCAGACTGTTAGATCCTACTTCACAGATACTGAACTGTAATCTGCACTTCACCAGGACATCAGTTCACTGATTTGAGAAGTAAAGACAATGTATTAAAAACCCTAACAATTTCCATGCTTTTAAAAATTCTTTCTACACATAGTGTGGTAGGTAATGGGTTATTATTTACCAAACTCTACTCTTTTCCCTGAACACAGTAAACTGCATCCCCACCTTCTCTTGCAGTTAGGTATGGTCATGTGACTGAATTTGAGACAATTACATATGGGTAGAAGTGATAAACACTCACTTTGAGCTTAGCCTATAGGACCTTATGCACTTACCCTTATTATCTCTGTTTATAGAGTGACTAAAACAGTAGTGAATATGAAATTGGGTCAAAATGGGGCAAAAGTCTCCAACCAACAAGCCACAGGAAAAACTCAGGGTTTTTAAAATGTGGCTTCTACCGCCCAGCTTCTTACCAGATTCATCTGACCCCTTGCGCACATCAGTTGCGAGTCAAATGTAATTTAAACAACAGGATTTTATTTACAAAGAAGACCGAAAAGTCCTTAATGCCCCAAGCAACCAGTTATTTTACCCCAAGTACCACTTAGTTGGAAAGTCCCAAACACATGTCCAAGCTAGTGCCCCTCAAACCTGCAGGCACCCTGCAAAGTTCAATCCTTCTCCAGCGTCTTCTCTTTGCTTCTTCTCTCCCCAGCATGCTGAGTTGTTGCTCTTTGCCAAGGCTCTTCAAACTTTTCCAACAAATGCTAATACAAACTCAGCTTTCCAAATCCCTGGCTTTCCCAGGTACCAGCTTTGCTAACTTCCACACCACCTTGCTCTGGCTCCACATGCTTCCTTTACCAGACCTGCCTTCAGCAGCATCTAGCCAAATTCACCAGGCCTGCCCTCAGCAGTCCCTACCGGCTTGCCATTCTAGCATCTGACTCCACACCGGCTAATTCTCTGTTAGCCATTCTCCCATTATGGCTCTTTGCTACCACCAGCTCATTCTTCCAGGGGACTTCCTGCCCAGCCAGGCCAAGTGGGCCTTTCTTTCAGCCTGCCATTCACGACCCTCTGTTAATTTGCCCTTTGACACTTTTTGCCTTTTTTCACGGGTTATTCTCTCAGACCCCACCCATCAGGGCATTTTGACGTCCACACAATCTTCAACCGTGTTACTATCCTGTATGAAATATACTGAAGTTAGTACAGCATTCACCAGTTTGGATCCCAAAATGACTATGTGGGTTAGAGGATGCTCCCATGCCCACTGTGCAGCCTTGGATGATATTTACGAGAGTGAGAATGTTCTTATATTAAAGCATTGCATCTCAGGGTTTATCTGTTAGAGGTGGTAGTCTATGTTTGAAACTGTCTAAATATTTTTGAAACTGAATTAATTAGTTTTAAAAATAGTGGCTTAAGTTGTTAAAAGAATACTTGGTAAATAATATTAGGCTAGTTTTGGCCTCTTGGACAGCCTTTTAATTTTTCAGACTTATTTTATGTCATGTTTCCCTTTCTTTATAACTTCCTCACTCATCTCTCCTTAAAATCTGTTATTCATTGCCTCTTAGATCCTATAATTTTTTACATTGTTTAATTATTCTCATTTTAAAGTTAGAATTTAAAGAAAAATTATTATGGCTCCAAATTTGCAGATGCACAATGCCCCCTGATCTATGTTATTATTTATGTATGGTGCCAGGGGAACTATGGCACGTTATAAGCATATTAGCAGCCCTTATTCATTTTTCTTTTTGAAAATATCTTTAATAATTCATATATCTATTTGGGATGTTTGTTTATTTAGTCTTTTATTATAAGTGAGCCACTTGTGGAAAAATTAGAAATCCCCACTGGTGGAAAAATTACCTCTTCTGATTGACAGATTTTTAATAAATGATTTATAATTAGCTTTCTGATTACTTGTTATGATTGGTCTTCTCAAATACACCACACTTACAGACGTAGATACAAACACTGTTTCTATTTCAAATAGAGCTCTGCATTCATGTGGAGAAAATGATCTAAAATGGAAGATCATTACATACCTTTTTATAAACATTTTTCTGTAGAATCAAACCATAAAAATGGACAGTGTCTGATTATGTGCTACACAGCTCAAGTCATTAGCTAGTCATTCACTAGTAACAACATTTTATTTACAGATTTGAAGGCATATTGCAAAGAATGGAAATGAGATCTTACTAAGAAAAAAACTTAGTTTTCAAAGAAAAAATAGATCTTAAAGAAAGGAGTAAAATGAGTGCTAGTTACTTTCATTATCTAATTTTACTTACAAAATAGTGACAAATTAAGACAAAAAAATCAGAGGTAACTAATGGCAATAATAATGTAAAGTGATTTGGTGTAGTTACCTAAAATAATTTGGATTAATAAGAAGAATATTTTGAAGATTTGGAGGAGACATTTTGAAGATTTGGGGAAGATATTGCCTTTGAGTTTTTAATGTAATTTTAATCCTTGTGCCAAAAATTTAACCCAAGGCATCCCTTGATTTTCCTCATTCCTCATAATAGTAGTAATAATAATAATAATAACAATAGACATCTTTCTGTCATCTCACACAAAGATTACAGGAAAAGGTGTTAGTCAGTTACTATGGGGTATTTTTCAACATTTCCTCTACAATTTATTGCTGTGTGGGAGGAAAATTCCAAAACTCAGATTTCACCTATAAAGAGAAAATGTCAATTGTGATCATCTATATTAGATAATTGTTGTAAAAGCTGATTTATTGAACTTATTTTCCTTTGAGAAATATGATCAGAGTATGAACTATTTTGAATTAAGTTTGGAGATATTATATTTTCTGTTAGAGATTTAACTCCACCTTAAGATACAGGAGAAAATGTACTGAACTTCGTTTTTAAAAATCATCTCAAAGGCTAATAAAATTATTTTTATAATGTACAAGTTGTTCCATTATGCTTTTTTTGTATGTATGTTGTTTATTGTATTTTGAAATATTTAAACATTATATCATGCAGCTTCTATTATGATGTCTATGCCGTTTTCAATGTCTTGAAAAACTCAGGCATGAATCAATCTATTTTCTTCAGATAGGATGCCTAGGAACTGTTTCCTCTCTAGAGCAACTACTAGTTCTCTGTGGTGATCCAATGTTACTGTGATGTCATCATCAGAGTATGATTGACCCTACCCAAGTGTTTTTCTAGTAAATGCTATACGTTTCATCTTCTTCTCTTCATCAGTCATTCACAAAGGTTTAATTTGTGGAAACTACATGATTTTTCCACTAAGCAAGTGAATATTTATACAAATATGCAGTTCTGCTTAAAGTTTTAGTAAGCCCATGAATCACTTATTTTCATTGAAAATGAAATAAAAACATCTGTTGTAAATGGTTTCACATGATTGCTTAATTAAGTTCTGCCTTTTAAAAATTGTCTTTCTCTTACAGGGTAAGGGGCACCTGGGGACCCCAAACCTGCCTGTTCTAGATAGGTTCTGCTATCAGCTCCATCAGGGCAAAACATATTCTAGTATATAAGCCCTTCAATGGAAAGAATTTTAATGAAATTAATGTCCCATACATAGAAGAACAATGAATGACAAAGAATACCATATCCAAATCAAACAGCCCAAGTTATCTCATGTGTAAATGCCTAGTCAAACTGGGTTGGCCAAAAGCAGCCACTGAGATCCAAAAACCTGCCACAAGTCTCAGGCACTGTTATGTAAGCAGCTTGATTGTGATGCCAACTGTATTACAAGTATCAGGCTCACCAATCTGCATAGGTTCTAATTGTTTCCAGCAGTTACATCATGGGAAGGATACAGTACCCCAGGTGCTGGTTATACAGGTTAATGAAGGAAACAGCCTGATTAACTCATTTACCCAACAGACCCACAGAAAAGGGGTAAGAAGGTCCCAGCCCTGCTGGATGAAAAGAAAATAACAAAGTCAAGATAAAAGCTACCATTGTTAACTCTCCCATGGCTGTGGCTATCTCACCCACATCTATTTCAAGTGTCTCCTTTCATGTCCCCCAAGTACCTGGTAACTGTTCAATGCTGAGAAGCAACCACATCTTCACATGTCTCTCTGCTCCATGTACCTCCTGAAGTTCTTGCTCTCTTTTTCCTTCCAGTCTCCTCTTCAGATTTTCCTCCCTACTCTGCTCCACTCTTCCTTGGTGGTGCAGAGAAATTAGAACCTCACCTTTCCCTGTAGTCCACTCTGTTACAATCTCCACCCTCTCCCACTGCCCTTTAAATTTTTATTCTACCATATCAATGGTGGTAAAGATCTTGGAGTGTAGCCTTAGGAGACAATGATTTTTAGGGTTTCAGTGTGTTCAAGAGAAACAATAGGCAGACACCAGATTGTTGTCCATGATGTGCAGAAAAAGTTATCCATTTCTGGAGAAAAGTCTATTAGTTGAATCAAAAAATAAAATCTGGAGGTATTAGTCAAAGAGAATATCAGGAAATCACAGCAAGAAAAATTTTAAAACTGATTCAACTTGTTTAAAATCAATTTTCTCTCCAAAGAATGGAATGGAAGCCATATTTGAAAAGACAGCAGGCAACAAGTTTTTTAAAATGGGGACTTTAATTCAAGGTTTATCACTTTAAAATATATGCTCTTTTCTAGTGTATTGAAGAGTACTGAGTATTTTCTTCCAGTCTTCTAATTTGTTTGACGTGACCCTTCTTTTTCTTTATTTGCTCAAGTCATCTGGGAACTGGGTGGGAAAAAAAATCCAACTTATCTCAGGTGGTCAGAAGAATGGTGATGATGCAGCTCCCCAATCTTTTAGAGAACAAAAATGGAGTAAAGGACCCACTGAGTGACACACAAAGAGTTCATTTTAATATCAAAGTGCCAGTGCTACCAAGAAGTGTTTTTATAAAACAGAGCAGGAAAAAATTAACTCTGCTCTGGGGAGTCTGCAAAGTCCTCACCAAGGAGATTCCACTTCAGCTAGGTCACGAGGAATCTTGAACAGTGAGTGGGAGCTAGCCAGATTAATATAATGGAATGGACATTTTAAACTGAAGGAGGAAATTATATGCAGGCATTAAGCAATTATAGAGTGAAGAAGTTAGAAAGTGTGGACTGGTTATCAGGAAGAAGGTGCCCCAAGCCCAAGTCCAGGTGTCCCAAGACCATTTTCAATACGAATAAAGAAAAATCTGTTGAAATCAGGAGATGCCCATCAAATCCAGGTATCCTGAGTTCATTTATCAATCTGATTGAGAAATATTCAGTTGGAGTCAAACAGTGGAATGTTCAGAACACCAATACAATTAATGCTAAGGCACTGGATTAGAGCTGGTTCTAGCAGGCAGGCCAAATAACATGGGCGATTCAGTGGGCTTCAGTAACCTAGGAGACCCCACAGGCCTCAGCCAATCAGTAAGAGACATAACGTAGAAACACCCGGTGACCAAACCTGAACTCCTTGCCCACTGTACCCCTTAGTGGCTACCTACTCTCTGCTCCAGAGAGATTTTCTGTCCCTCCTCTAACCTAGCAATAAATCTCTTGCTTTGCTGCCCGATGCTGGTCTCCCTGCTGAATTCTTTTCTCCCAAGAAAGGCCTAAGAGACCCCAGGGGTGCCCAGTTACCTCAGGTTGATTACTTATTGATGAAATGTGTAAGGAAAAAGAAGCAATTCATGTGACTGGAGGATAGAGTATATCACAGTTCAGGAGGGCTGAGCAATTAGGATGGCACTAAGATAGAATAAACACCCTCAAAGGAAGTTGGTTTTCTTCTTCTGGCTAATATTTCTCAAACTGGAGTTCATGGACCCTTGGAATGGAGAAGGTGAGGGCATAGTTTTGCAATGCAGAAAAATTTTTTTTTCTCTCAGAAAAAAAAATGTTTTTCCCTATTTTGATGATAATCTAAACAAAATAAAGACCAATAAATGTACTAAAGTGAATATAAAAAATATAAAATAAAATCAATTTTCTCTCCACCTTGATCCCATACAAGCAAGCACAGTTGCAAACTAAATATATTTTTAAGCCGTCTTACCTATTTTTGCCTAAAATCACAGGGCAGAATTCCAAACATTAACTTAGTGGCTTTGTTGGAATATACTCAATATTCAAACACATTCCAACCAACACTCCAACACAACATTCCAACCAATACTCATAGTGAACTCTCAACACTGGACCTGTGTAGGCTTTATATTAATATCACAGGAGTTTCTCTTTCCCACATTACACTCCTGGATTGGAATGGGTACTGATGTGACTGGATAGGATGTGAAGAACACCATTCAGACAGAACAAGTTTGAGAATCATTTCCACATCTGAAAATTGTGTATAATAGCCACATTGTCTACTCAAGACTCCCCTCTCCACAAATCTGAACATGTTTACCCACTCTTCTGCAGATCTTTCCATCCCTTCCCCTCCACCACCTTCATATTAAGCTAATCAAATTTATGGTAGTTTTTTTTTAAAAAAAAGTCATCCTCTTTCCTGTCCTGTTTTTCTGTCTCTTATAAATTTTAAGGAAGAGGGAAAGGAAAAAATGATCAAAGAAAAACACCTTTTAAAAAAAGTCATGCTTTTTTTTGCTTAAAACCAGAGACCCAAAAGTTATCGTTTAAGAGGTCTTGGGACAAAATATTCTGCTTTAAATAAAAGTTAAGAAACTGATGCAAGTTTTGAAACTTGAGCCCTGTGTTGTCAGGATTGTTGATGGTTTTGTATTGTAGATTTGACTTTGCTTTCCTTGTTGTTACCCTTCAGCAAAGCATTGCAAGTAAATAACTCCCTTTGTTCATTCTTAAAATGTGGAGATGCTTCAGGGGAAAATTAAAATAGAAAGTACCGGTTCTCTTTCCTCAGAAAAGCTGACTAGGCATTTGTGTTTGTATTATCTGGGATTTGACAGAGCTCAAAGTATTTGTGCTCATAATACTCTAAGGATGGCCACAAACTATTTGTGAGTTTCTGAAGGAGAACCATTTATAGTGGACAAATGCAGTGATCTGAGGCAAAATTATTAAAGAACAGAATATAAAAATTGAAAGACAACATGAGGACTAGAATACTGAAAAGAGAGT
Source organism: Uropsilus gracilis (assembly GCA_004024945.1). Taxonomy (NCBI): domain Eukaryota; kingdom Metazoa; phylum Chordata; class Mammalia; order Eulipotyphla; family Talpidae; genus Uropsilus; species Uropsilus gracilis. The sequence continues at coordinate 73,666 of PVHY01005277.1, forward strand.
CTAGATGCAATCTTCTTTCTTAGCACTATTACAATATAGGATCCAGATTTGGTGAATGACCAGAAGGCAAAAGGCTGAAGACTGATGAAACAACCATTTTGAGAAATTTGATTATACCACTCCACTAGACGGCCCATCACAGTTTGTTCCCTTGTAAGGATGCTCATTAATACCTCATCACTTACTGTCACCACTCAGTCATTTCATCACTGTGCTAGAATCAATTTTTCCAATATATTTGAAGAGTAAAGGACTACTAGACACAGAACAATTTAGGGGAGAATCTTAAGTATATAAAATTTTGAACTTAATGTAATAAATTAGTAAAATTGAATCTTACAATTGAGTAAAATAAATATGCTTATTACAGGTAGCATTCTTTAAGCAATATTTTAGTGTTATAATATTAATATTTCTAACTCAAATATATTGACTAAGTAATAAATATGTTAAGCATGTTACATGTGATTTTTGTATTGTTTCGAATTTTGGTAGCACTGAGATAAATATTATTAGCCTCAGTTAACAATTGAAAAACTTGGAACCCTAGAGTTAATTAATTTACTTAAGGTCAAATAGTATTAAGACTGCAGAACTGTGATTTATATTAATGTACTTATGAAATGAATATGTGTGCTTGGAATTAAATGCTTATACATCATAATAATTCTTTACCTTTTGATGAAGAACCTACTCAAGTTGTTTTAAGATGAAATTATCATTTTTGATGTTTTATACACTTTAAACCTTATCGGATATTATACTTAGTACTGACAATTTGAATAATTTGCTTATTCCATAACTGTAGTCCTCTTGTTTATCTAAGCCTACCGATTCACAAGTAAAATTCATAAATAACACATCCATAAATTGCAGTTGCACATTTTTGCCATTTGTGTGTATATATATAATGCTAAGCCGATTTTACAATATACATATATAGTATACATGAAAAGTAAAAGCAGTTTAGCATACTGATTAAGAGAAACAATCTTCAGCCAGATTCCCTATGTTTAAATGCTGCATCCACTATTTAGAAGTTATGTGATTTGGAGCAGGTTATATTTAGATGCCTCCCTGTTATCTCATATTCCAAGTGTTTAAAACTCAGCCCATCCTGTTTCCAGTTCAGCCATCCCACATCCACTCATGCAAATTAGTAACCAAAGAGTCATGCTTTTCTCTCTTTAGATCACCCCCAATTTGAAGATGTATCTGAAGATGTACAGTTTTTAATCTCATAAATATGACTTGAATCTGCAGTTTCCACCCATTATCTTTTCTGTCTGCTTCTTGTTGATTTGTTTGAGCTTCTCTCTATCTGGTGACAAATGTTAGCATTTCTTAATGACCATAACAGCCCTTCTTTAGTTTTCATCCTATACTCTCTGTTCAGTAAATATCATTCCAAGCACAACTTAATCACTTTATGTAGAATAGCTTCCAAATTTCTCTTTCCAGTCAATTCTGTTCTTTTTAGCACCAGATTTATGCATCCACCAACCTACTTGACATAGTGATTTAGATGTCTTAAAGGTATCTCAAGCTTCCATATTAAATCTCTTTCCTTGTATAGTCTCCTTGTCAATGACTGGCACCAACATTCATCAGTTTCCACAAGATGGATGCTTGTTTACCATTCTTCACACCTCCTTCCCCAACCAGTACAACTTTCCCCAAAATCTAATCAATTACCAAGTGCTATAACTTTTTCTACTAGACATTAAATGTCTTTTGAATATGTCTATACATTCGCCCTTCCATCCCTGCCACAGCAGGACAAGTTACCATCCTATGGCAACTAGACCACCATGATCACTTTCTAAAAGAGTCTGGTCGTTCACACTAACATTTTCAATTCATTTCTCATGGTGGGCTTCCAATAGCCAGGTATATGTAGAGCCAGAGGTGCTTGAAGGTGGTGATCACTCTCTAAAATTGAACTCTGATAAGTTTCTTATCTTAGTAAAGATCCTTCAGTTTTCTTCATACTGCCCTAAGGATAAAGGACACAATTTTTTAAAAGATGAACAAAATATGGTATTGTCTCACATCTACCTAACTCTTCAGCCCCATTTTTCCCCCTACAAATTGATACTGCTCTACATCTTACTATCTGTTATAGTCTTGGCAATCTTTTGAACATGTCTTAATTGTACCACATTCCTCCAGTTCCATCCAGTAGATGGATAGATATTTGGCACATTAGGGCAGTCACCATGTATGCCCTATTTCACACCTCATAATATTCAATACAGTGATCAAGTTAGCAAATTCCTTAATCTGCTTCCCAAGAGTGCATCTAAAGGTATGCCTTTACCTTTTCCAGGTATTTTCATTTCTTGTCCAGGGCTTTCTCTGAAACCAGTATTTGCATACTCATTGGGGAAATTCTGAGCATTCCAAAAGGTCACAGCAGTATTTACTACTAGCTGCCTCCAGTGGGACCAACAGGATAATGTACATTTGTATTAGATTTCTTCCTTCTTTGTTTAATGTCCCCTGTCACTTATTTCTGCTACTAGGAATCACTTCCTGAAAGAAGTAATATATGCATGTAACTGTTTGCCTCAAAAAGCTGTCCTTAAAGATAGATCTGGCTAATATACACATGCTATTCATTGTATTTGGTATCTTTCCTTCACCACCTTCATCAGGCTAGTGAATAAATCTCTGAATCTGTCTACAAAAATCTTTCCTGTCTCAATTCTCATTTTCCTCTCCCTTATTGTATAATCTTACAGTGATATCTCTCTCCTTTGTATTTCAGTTTTAATTTAATATTTATTTGTGTTTGGGATCAGCAAAATTTTACTATAAGGGTCAAATACTATATATTTTAGGCTTTTTAAAAAAACATATAGTCACTATTACAACTACTTATTTCTGCTGTTGAATTACTGAAAAAAACACACAAATGTTTCTGTTTTCTAATAAAAGTATAAGCATGAAACAAGTATGAATTGGTCTCTTAGGACTACCATAACAAAGTGCCAAGACCTGCAAAACTTAAAAACAATTATGATTTTTAAAATTTTCTTCCATTTCTGTAAGCAAGACATTTGAAATCAAGGTATCAACATCTTTCCATGCCACCTCTAAAAGAGAATCTTTTCCTGCTTCTTCTGTCTTCTAGTAGTTGGCCAGCAAATCCTAGCATTTGTTGCCTTCTAGAGCCATCACTTTAGATATATATACCTGTCCTCACCCGTGTGTCTTCACTACACCTTCCTCTTTGTACATTTCTTTAAGTCCACCTTTCCCCTTTTTTCATAAGGACAACAGTCCTTTTGGATTAAGATCCACCCTAACGAACTCATATTAACTTGATTACCTCTGTAAAGACTTTATTTACAAATAAGGTTACATTCTAAGGAGCTGAGGCATAAAGCAACATATCCTTTCAGAAGGCTATAATTCAATTCACAACAAAGAGCAGGTCTGACCTTACAACCATAGTTTACCAGTTCCTAACTTATGTGATAACTTTGTTAAAATCTTTTTCCCTTACTAAACCCTAATAGTCATGAGAATATGAAATGTTTCTGGTCTTACTTAACTTTGTATTCCTAAGATTTATGATATTGATTGAAAGAATATGCTCGATAAATTTAGCTTAATAAAAACAAAAATAGTACAATAAGGTTTCAAAAATCTCCCATTAGGTAGTCAGGCATGAAAAATGCTGTTCTTTTCTACATTCCCATTTCTCTAAAATTGATCCTCCACATAGCATACAAACTTATGTATCATGAGTGCCCTACTAACAAATTATCTTCTCTACATAAAAATCTTGAGTGATTTTTACTTCTGCAAATGAATTCTAAAATCCTCAACGTGGCTTAGAAAGTTCTTAATTATGACTATTGGCTACTTATCTAGTCTCATTATCTATCATACCCTAACTGATATTTCATGCTGCAATGACATTTTAGGACTTGTTATTTCTGAAATTCCAAAGTGTTCTATATTTTAAAACCTTACTTTATCTTGCATTTCTGGCTTGGAACTTCTCACTGCCATTCTTTAAGTAGCAGCTATTATAAAAGACTCAATTCATATAATATCTTTCCAAGTAATTTTCCTAGTTTTCCAATGATGAGTTAAATATTTACTTTGTACATATTTGTATCTATCTACATTTATCACAGTTTTTCAATTACTTGTTTCTACTTTTGTCCCTACTAATATAAATTCCTTAAGGGAAAAGTTAGATTTAACCTGTCTGTACTCTCAATACATTGTACTGTTCCTAGCACAAGGTAGGGAAGTTCAATAAACACTGAATAAGCCAATAAATTAGCAAATGAAGAAAAGTTTGTTTCTGATTGGTTAGACACTTAAAAACACCATAATGTGTCCCAGGAAACTCAAAATGAGGTGAGACAGAACATATTAGAATAAAAACAATTTTGACTTTCCTAATGTATATGTTCAAAATCATTTCTTACAATTTCTTTTTCACATGGCTGGTCAACAGGGGAAGTGAAATGAAGTGACTTACCAAAGATTGAAGGGCTAAAATAAAGTAAATGTGACAAAGAAGAGGAAATGAATGTGTGTCAAGCATTGTGAATGTGTGTCAAGCATTGTGAACTCAACTGTAAATTATACTTAACTGTAAATTATACTTTGGTCTCTTATCTTCAGTTATGTAAATCAACAACAGGGCTATAATTGACAAAAGACATTTGAGAACTTCCTAATCTCTAAACAGTTGATTCACATCTTATCTAAATAAAATAGAGAAATACTCTTAAGTGCTAAATATAAAATAATAAGGTCAGAACATCAAAACATCATGAAAAATGAAAAAGAAAGGAAACAATGGACTTTGAGTAACTGGGATGTTTTCCAGTTTGCACTGTAGTCTGCATATAGGAATATTTTTACCAATTTCAAACTTATATAAAGGCAACATATCTTTACATGAAGGAGTAATTATGATTGTCATTGCTTCGAATCAAGTTAGAATAAACCAGGAAATAATGGATAATGTTCAGTATTATAAAACATAGAAAGCATAATGAAAAAGCTATATTTTGATATTCACATACAATCATCAAAGAAGGAATATGAAACAAGTTTCTCTATGAGAAGTAAACCTATTAGGAAAAATGTATCATAAAAATAAAAAGATATTTTCATTTAGCCAACATATACTTCAGGTAAACAGAAAAAAGTATAAAAGGTACTTTTCTTTTTTAAAACTATTCCATTTCCAACATTAAATGGCAGTTTAAGCGTACAATTCTGTATAAATAAAAATTTTATAGTCCAAATTTGAAACTTACACAAAATATTCTTTCTGCAAATATTTGGCTATTTCTTCAAAAGAAACTCATATTTGGTTCCTTACATTTATTTTAATAATCTGGGAAAATGATAAAAAGTTAAAACTATGAAAACTCCAAAGGCTTTGTAAATAAATTGTTTATGCATCTTTTAGCTTCCACATAACCATACAGAAAACCCATTGTAAGAAAACTACTACTTACATGCATTATTTCCTAAGAATTTTCACAATTCATTCTTTAAATTGTGGATTCCTTTGAGTGTTTTTGTGTGTGCTAGTGTGCGTGTTTGTGTGTGTGTGCTTGTACCTTTTGGATTTCATAATAAAATATTTAAAGAATTTGATTAGAATGACCTTTCATTCTACCTATATAGTCAAATTAATTAGATGGCCAGTTTCCAATTTTCTATTGATATGCTTATTTTTTATTTTGATGTGTATCGTTACACTTCAATCAGTTCCTAAATTGCTAAGAGTTGAATAAATTCAAGATATAGGTGATTTCATGAGTATGTATCTCAGTTTCTATTAAAGAGAATATAAATTGATTTTTTTTTGAAGAAGCGTTCACCATTTCTGCAAGTTTACATAAATGGTGACTGACTATAAATTTGAGATACTGCTATAAGTCCATATTATAATTCTCAATAGAGCATGAGGTGAAGCATAATATTGACAGAACACATAATAGGTGTGTGCTGCAAAAGTTAAAAGAGCTAACATGCCATTGGATTGAAAAGGAGAGCTAACTCCTACACAGGGAGGTGGCAATTCTTGGCTGCTATACACACAAGTATTATGTTCAGTTCCAGTTAATATCTAGAAGAGAAAAGAAGAGAAATTAGAGGACTTTACGTAGGCAATTAGTAATGTTGAAAAGAGAAAAACAATTCTATCATATCAGTAATATAAAAATATTAATCTGGAAAATGAGGCATCTTCAACTATTTAAAAGATTTTTTATGTGATATAAGGATTTTATATTTTCTTTATGGTATAGTGAAGTGGAGACACAACAACTATATTGAATTATTCCTAAAAGGTAATTTCTCGTATGATTGGAAGGACTGGATAAAATTATATAAGTAAACTGTTTTACATAGAAGTTAACACCCCATAATGATTCAGTGTTTATTGAATCATGTCACACTCAGTGATGTTGCTACTAGTAATAGAACAACAACAGTAAAAATTAAATATAACCAGATTTAATAATTTGATATGAAATGAGTTTTTTTCAACATTGTAACACTGTTTGAACTTTGTAAATAAAACTAATATCTAATATGCTATCAGGCTTTAAAGATATTTTTAAGGATTTTGTTTTTGTTTTCAATTTTGCTTAGAATTTGCAGTTTTTATAGTCCTAAATTCTACACAATGACTCCATGAGTATTTCATATTTACTTGGGAATTATATATTCTACATCATAAAATTAGTGGAAAGTACTTTGTCATCTATCCAAACATAATTAAAAGTAAGCATGGTTCAGTGCTAATTCATATTCTTGATATGTGATTTTACACAGACTTGATAAGGATTCAGTTTCAGGACATTCTTTTATATACATGAAACTAAATTTTTGACAGGGTTATTGATATGCCAGAATCATTAAGGCTGATAATCTACTGTATTCAGTAAAGAGTGAAAATGTTGATTTTCAGTTGATTCTCACAAATATCATGACTCTCTAATAACTAGTTAGAACAGTGGATTCAGCTAGCCATTAATTTATGGGGGGAAAATGCTTCCTCCTCAACATAAAGTCAGGAGTCAGAAGTAAATTCATTATATATTGTAGTATATAGCTTTTTATTTGGATTAGTTAAATGTTTGGTTTTAAACTTCATTATGTAAAGAATATTTTGTCTTTTATTTTTGTTTATTTTTTATGAATTTTGAGAAGAGACTTGAGCATTAGCTGTTTGCCTGCAGCATACCTGTCTCTGGCTACTAGGCTACATAAAACAGTTTAATCAGTTTCAAATGCATATTTCAATCTTAAAAAGATGGATGTCTGTGTCCCCATTTTACAGATGAGTATATAGAGCAAGTGATTACCTCTCCCCCCAAAATGAATCTAATACATGGTAGACGTGATATTCAGGCCTGAACTGCCTGACTTACAAAGGTAACCTTCCAACACCAAGACAATTCAAAAGATAGGTCTTAGAGCATATATTTGTAATACTATATAGAACACGAAGAACAAAATTTACTGACGCCAATGTTACTGCAATAAATTCCTCCAAAAGAATTAATGTGGTTTTAAAGGTTTCCATCACAGTAAATTTTTACTGAAAAGGTTATTCCTTCTATGTTTGAAATTTTAATGGAAACTCTTCACAGCATTGAAAAATGGAGACAGTATCAGTTCACCACTACCCCCCCATCAGCAAATGTCAAATAATAATAAACATAAGTCCAATATCATTATAGGTTTTTCACAGAAAGTGTAATCATCTTAATCCAGGGAGCTGTAGTAATTAATAAATAGGAGTTTCATTAAATGAATATGCAGTGTCATGATGCTGAAATTGGGCATTGATCACTGTTAACATTTCAAGTTCTCCCCTTGTCTGGAAATTTTGACACTACATTTATCACTAAGTTTAATTTTAGAACTTTAATGAGTAGATCACCAAGACTTACCTCATTAACTTAGATTCTTAGAAAACATTATTTATAGCGATAATAGTACACTAGAATAGCTTCTGTTCAAATTTGTTAGGAACACTTTCAAATGAAGCTAAGATATTTATTTAGAATGGGAAGTTTTGATCTTTTTGATATGTAAGCTTTTTCTACATTTTGCTCTAGATTTATCCATCTTAATGTATTTTTTAAGGAAACATGAAACACCTCATTTTATAGCTCTTATAATCCACATGAAAAACATTGAAGTAACATTATTTTCTGTACTTTCAAATAATAATTATAACTGCCCTTAAGGTCTGTGCTGTACTTTAAAAATATTTAAAAGCATTTTTAGTCTGATTTCATCTAGCTAAAGTAATAGATATTAAATATAATTACATGAAATCTTATTTATATTTTAAAGTTGTAAAGTCATGAAATCAGGTTTTCTCTATATTAAATATAGTAAATAGGAAGCAAGTGATCCTTCCAAAAATCATACAAAAATGAGACTGAAATTTTTTAAATGTTATAGTTCAAGAGGAACAAAGAAAGGGGAAAGTGGTTTGGGAGATGGGAAGTATTCTTAATAGGCTGAAAGTTAAAAGGTAAAGTTACAGAAGTTACAACTGCCTGGAGAGATCAAAGGAAAAAGGAAAAGTAGAGAGACCAAACCCACATAGTTCCCTGCAGGGAACCAGAGAAACAGATTCCTAAGGGAATTTCTAAAGAGCAGAACAGAAGAAATCAAGATAAGTGAATGAAAATTATTATAAGGAGTAATTATACCCAAGATCCTTCTCATGAGATTCCTCAGACCCAAAACTACCCTTTTTCCATCTTGCAAAAGGCAATAGTCTTCCTGTAAGGAAATATTGTAAGAGATAAAATATAAATATAAAATCAGTGGCATTAGTCAGAAGTAGAAGTGTTGGGTGAAAGAGGCTGGGGAAATAGTGGAGGCCTACAAAATCCAAAGGAATTGGTTCTCAAAAACCCATTCTAAATATCCTGTTAAGATATCCAACTCACAAACCTATAATTTGCAGTCTCATAGGTAAGAGTTATTTGGGGGGAAGTAACTATCAAGGAAAAAGATTCGCAATACTAATATCTTGGGCCTGGTTCCAGCCTTTAAGGAGCATTCAAATCAGCAACATTACTCAAATAATGATAGCTTTCGATCTACTTTTTATGGTGCTTTAAGTATAAAGTAAGTCAGTTATCATCTAGCAGAGTGGATCTAGTGTGATATTTTATAAAATAAACAATTAAAAATACACAGGGGACAAAGATAATGAAGAGGATAAAGCATTTTAAAATTAAGAAGTACAGTGACTTTAGTTTGATTTTACTTGAGATTGCTTTGGCTATTTGAATTCTTTTGTGATTACTTACAAATGTTAATGTTGTGTGCTCTGTTTCTGTCAAAAAATGCCCTTGAAATTTTGATAGGGGTTGCATTGTATCTTTTTGAGTGTATGATTTTGAGTGTATGAATGTTTCAACAGTATTAGTTTTTCTGAGCCATGATCATAGGAAAGCTTCCCATTTGTGTCTTTTCTAATTTCTTATGCTTTTCTCTTAGTTTTCACTCTATTAATCTTTCATTTCCTTAGCTAAATAATCCCCACATATATCTGTTGTTTTTCATGCTACTGTGAATTGAATAGTTTATTTCTTTCTAAAATGTTTTATTAGTATAGAAATACAACTGATATCTGATGTTGATTTTTGTATCTTACAACTTTACTAAATTACTAGATCCAAATATTTTCAGTTGAATCCCTAATAATTTCTATGTAAAATTACATGTCACTTGCAAATAAAAATTTTTCTTCTTTCTGATTTAGTTACCCTTTACTTCCTGATCCTTACTGATAGTTTTAGCTTGGATTTCTAGTACTTTGTTGAATTAGTATTGAGAATAGGCATATTTACCTTGCTCTTATTTTAGAGAAAAAATATTCAAAATTTCATGTTTGGGCATAATATTAGCTGTGGAATTATCATCTGTTTCTCTGAAATATGTTACTTTTATACCCAATTTGTTGAGCAATACTAGCATGAAAGCATGTCATTTTGCCAAATTATTTTTTTGCTGAGATGATATATGATTTTTATCTATTATTCTACTGAGGTGTCTTAACTATTGATATGCATATGTTGAACTATACTTCCATCTTAGGGGTAAATTTCAGTTGACCATACTGGATAATCTTTTTTAATATGTTGTTGAATTTAGTTGGTTAGCAGTTTGCTGATAATTTTTGTATCCAAATTCATCAAGAACATTGGTCTATAGTTGTCCTGTTATATAACGTAATCTTCACATAACTGGAAAATGCCAAGATTGGGTCTGTGTCACTGCCAGAAGCCAGTTGAGCAAACAAGAATTTAATTTATAATACATAATTTATTTTCAGAAAGCCAGTGATCTGAGAGAATGGGAAGTAAAACATCGGTTTTTGACATCTTATTTCTAGTTGTTCTTTTTCTAGTAAGCTAAAGAAAGACAGTCAGTCATGAACTAATATCCCATCATAACAGTCCATCACAACTGGTCTTCTGATATTCTTCATCTTTAGCCCCCAATGTTTGTTATCACTTCCTTGGACATCTTGAATCAGGTACACCTGTCTTCTTGAGCTCAGGAAAGAATATTTTCCGTATGGTGTCAGTATTTAGTTCAGCACTTCCTGATCACATCACTGGGGCAAGACTCTCAGTTTAAAATAGTAGTTTTAGTTGAAAAAAAAAACATTATTAATTATGCCGTTTGCTGTAGCCTATATTATGTGTATATGCAGATTCCTATGTTAGGTAGGGTGGACTTGTCTAGCCTAGTCTCTCTAGCCCTTGTCATTTAGAGTGATACAAGAAGGTATATATCCATTAAGAACATAGTGCTTTTAAAATAAATATTCAGAGAACAGGAAAGATCTGCTAGAAATTAAATGTAATACACACACTCACACATTCACACACACACACACACACACATATATTTCCAAATCCAATGAAGAGACTGAATTATGATGTTTAAATTTTACTAAGAAGCTGGAGTTAACGGCGCCCATCCCAAAGTCCTGAGAGTGGACTGAGGCTCTCGCGGACAAAAGAGGCAGCTGCAAAGGGGACTCCGACCCTGCTGAGAGAAGCAGGTAGCCCACCCGCACCTGGGGGAGGAGACCACCTGAGACAGGTAGGATACGCTCCCTACCTGGAGCAGACTGTGGCGTCTCCCGGCTGTTGTCACGGAAACAGCCTGGGAAGGAGGCAGCCTGGCCATTTGC